>CAUYSK010024819.1:0-43352 GCA_963575035.1 Avahi laniger | reverse complement strand
GTAGAACTCCATGGTATACATATACCACAGTTTATTAATCCACTCATGTCTTTATGGTCACTTGGGTTGTTTCCACATCTTGGCAATTGTGAATTGTGCTGCTATAAACATTCGAGTGCAGATGTCTTTTTTATAGAATGTCTTTTGTTCTTTTGGGTAGATGCCCAGTAATGGGATTGCTAGATCAAATTGTAGATCCTTCTTTAGTTTGAAAATCTGGAACCATGTGGCTGAAATATACATCCTAATAGTGTGGGCTTCTGGTGACCTAGCATATTTAAAGTTTTCGTTATTCACAATAGGAACTTTCCTAAAACCAACCAACCAAACAAAAATGTTGTGAGGCCTTATAACGAGAATTAATTTTAAATTTGCAAAACAAAGGATGAAAAACTGTAATGTTTGCTTTTTATTTTTTACGTCTAAACATATACTTTTCTGATATAGCATAATGTCTTTTTTTCCTATCAGCAAAGTCGTTTGGACCTAGACGTATGTGGCTTGTGACATAGTTTATGAATCATTCCCTTTTCACCAGGATTATGAAATTTTGAATTGACTTAGGAAATGTGTTTTACAGAAATGTTGTAACATCTGAGTAAACTCTGTCTTTATTTATTTCAAAATAAAAAATATAATACATATTTCTTAATCTTTGTAAGTGAACTATTTCTTTATTATGTCTTTTCTCTTATACATTGATAAATTGGTAAGTCATAATCACATTTGAATAATTTTCATTAAAATTTATTAATTGATTTAAATTATATCTGTACATAATTTGTATAGAGAAATGCAAATATCTAACATCATTGCAAAGCAAAACTTCCCAATATACTCTGCATTGGAAATGTTTAAATTATAAACAGTCAAACGGTAGATTCTTTGATAGTGCCAACTAAAAGTATAACTAGATAGAGATCATTTAATTTGTTAATCATGTTAATTGAGCACAAAATATAGTTAGAATACAGTATTGACATTAATAGTAACGTGCCTATGTATTTTTGTCAAACACTACTTAAACATATATTTCAGTATCATACATTCTCTATTTTTGACATGTTAATATTTTATTATGAATTATTGATCAGTTATACTATATTTTATGAGTGTTATGGTAAATGTTGGAACCGATGGAGTTTTGGTCCATTACAATTTATTCCTATAGCCCATCTTTAGCTCAAGGATCATTGATTTAATTGGTTCTAACACCTCCCTTTTATTTTTTCAGAACATGTGCTATCTGATTCTTATTAAATTTGGGAAATTTATGTACTGAATAATGACACCTAAATGTGTACATTAAAAATGTAAAACAGGAATTAAACTATATTTTAAAAATTTCAACTTGGTATAATTTCACTTATCTAAATCATAACAGAAAATTTTCTAATTTCTGCAGTAACATGTTTTGTGATGTGTCATTTTAAGTTTAAATCAAATGTTAGAATTTTGTGTCATTTATTATATCTATATATTAAAAATAATTGCCAACAAATAACTACAGTATGCAAATGAAACTCATATGTAGATTGCAGGTAGAACTGAGCATATTAATAATCATCAATTACTATTTTATTTTGTAAAACATATTTTAATTTTTTTCATCTTAAATAGCATGCTCAGGAAAGACAATATTTCAATAGGTTTTGGAGAAAAATATGTGAGCTTATTTTTAATTATACTTGAATAGACACAACTAGTTTATACTTTACCAAGGTCACTCTGGGGGGGAAAAAAAAAGTAAGTTTGCTGTAAACATAGAAAATCTACTGAAAATTCATACCTGCATGGGATAGATGTTTCACTTTATAACTTTACTGAAATCAAATGGAAATATGTCTCCCATTTTGATAAAAATAATTTTCTCCCAGTAGGGAAGTTATAGGATAAATCTGTTCAATGTGCCAGGAAGGGATTCATGACCTGGCTTCTATTAACAGAAATGGGGTATCTTCCAGCTACATCTCCATAAGTTGCACTGAAAAATACCTCTGTAAGTAAAGATTCAACCCAAGGGTTAGTTTTTACTGCGAGTTATAAACTTCAAGAAACTGGGTATATAATGGAAATGCTGACACAACCTTAAAGACAGCTGCTGGAACGGAGCAGTCACAATACTTCAACTCCTTTATTTCAGAAAGTGTGAGTGTTTATGTTGCCACTGGACAAAAGAATTGATGGAGAAATTACTCATGCTTGGTGAATTGCAAGGTAATAAAAGAAAATCTTGCTAAATAGAGCTTTGGATAAAATGGAATAGGGACTCAATTTTCCTCACAAAACTCTTCTACAAGTTTTATGGTTTACCAGTTACGTTCTACAAATCCTGTCATTTATCGGTTCCGTCTTTCATTTGCAAACATTTCACTGATGAAATAATTCCTATAACAATAATGAGACAGTTAACTTTGCACTTTCAGGGAGCAAATAAAATGGCAGGAAAAAATAGCTTTTAAAAAAATATCATAAAGTCAGGTTTTCAGCTTTATGATCATTTAAATTTAAGCTTTAAAAAATGCTTTTACAATTGTAGGTATCTATGAAACTGTTTATAATGGTAAACATTGGTTTATAATTTTTAGAAAGGTAGAGCTATATATTTTAGAAAACATCCCATATAAGACATTAAAAATTTACAACATAAAACCCCACTTTTTATTTTATTTCTCCAAGAATTTTAGTACTTTAAGAAAATAAAACTTCATAAGACTTGTTTCCTAATTTATGAATAAATTGTCAGTACAAGGCTTTTCAATGTGGTGTTCAAATACTGAAAATGAATCATGCCCTTTTATTTACAGGATTATTACTGAAAGCTTTTTGTATAATATGTATATAGCTAGCCTGGGAGATTGCACAATAACTGAGATACAGTAGTTCTTGTTCTCAAGGATTTGAGTCTAATGGGAAAGACATATGGAAACATACAAAGAGATGTGATAATTGTTTTATAAGAATGTGGTTGGGATAATAAGAAACATAGTAAAGAACTAATAATGATATTGGATATCAAGAAATCAGAAGAGGGCACAAAGATGAGGGAATATTTTTCATAAATCTTAAAAGGTAAATAGTAATTCATCAAGTAAATGAAAAGCATATTTTCTGGGGGAAAGGTGAAGTAGCGATAAAGACGAAAATACCAGCATTCCATACATTAGGTATAGAATGAAGCATAAAGTCATGTGACCATTGCTAATATATCCAGGTAGGTGGGAAGATTGTTTGTTTATAATGACGAGAAGAAAAGTTAAAAAAGTAGAATCGGGTTGTACTCAGAGAACTTTCAAGCTATGTGAAGTAATTGTGCACATTTTACCCTATAGGATAAAAAAATAGAAAAAATTTTAGAACAGAAAGCAAATAAATAAATAAATAAATAAAAATGATTAGAGGTACTCACTCTACATGTTTTAAAATAGGAATTATCATTTGAGAACTGAGTGAAATAGTCTAAAATAAAATGTGTTCAAGAAAAAACATAGCCTAAAGATATAGATTCAGAAAAATAAATAAGAATGGAACTCGTATCTTTAAACAAAGATTTTTTTTAATATCTCCTAAAAATAACAATAAATCCTAAGTGTTTAAAAAATTATGTCTAAGATGAATAGTTAAGTTTTTAAATACAACAGTTTCAGATTTGAGTTCTGTGTTGAAATGGATTAATGTATTAGCCTAGTTTTCCTCACCAATTAATGGCTATCTTACGGGATGTTTGCATTAATTAAAAGGGGAGCATATGTAGAGTGCTTGGCCTGTAAGAAGTACTCAATAAATGAGACTCTGTTTTTACTTAATGTAAACACCCACAGGGTTATCTTCTTTTTCTTTATTTTTTAAGTCCACTAGACAGTGGAGCAATTGCCCTTTTGAAGTGCCTGTCCTAGATGCTGCATTGAGCTGTGACAGATGGAAGCTCAATAGCAGTCATGCAGAATATTTGCCAAATGGAACAGTCATCTGAAGAAGATGGCAGTAATAGAGTTCTTCACTGCAGGACCCAAAGACCTACTGCTATTCATCAACGACTGCGGAAAGTGCCTGGAGACTCTGTGTCCATAACAATACCAATAGATATTAAACAATATTTGCTAAAGATACTAAGAAAAGAGAAGCTGACCTTCAAGTTAGAAAATTATGATCTCTCTCTCTCTGTCTCTCTCTCCCTGTCTATCCTCCCTCCCTCCCTCTCTCACACTCACAAATGAAATTAAGGAAGACTGAATGAGAAAATTAAAATACAGCAGAGGAAATATTCCAAGTAGCATTATGAGGAGGACATTTTTAACTTCTGCAAAGAGAAATATGGGAATGTTTAGATAAAAATCATGGGCTCAATGACTTAATATTTAAACAAAAAAACTGATAATTGTTCTTCCAGTATAATTTAGAGCAATGTTATTCTGCCTTTCTTTTCCATCCTTTCTTTCTTGTTTCTTCATCTTTTCTTCCTTTGCTTTCTCTCACCCTTCCTTTATCTTTACTTTCCTTCCTTTCTGCTTCTTTCTCTTCCTCCTGTTTCTTCTTTTATTCTTCTACTTCAGAAAGGTCTTTTCTTTAAAAAAAAAATACATGTAATTCTGACCTCTTGCTTTTCTAACTCTATGTTTTTAAGGATCTTTTTAGCATATTGCTTTCGAAGTAGCTCCACTAATTTTGTAGGCTGATAACATTTCTGAGGTTTATACTGAGTTATTAGAATAATAATATCAGGTAAAGCTTAACTTCATGTCTCCAGGTTTTAATTTTTTTTTTTTCTTTTTTATGAGACAGAGTCTTGCTCTGCCACCTGGGCTAGAGTGCAGTGGTGTCAGCCTAGCTCACAGCAACCTCAAACTCCTAGGCTCAAGTGATCCTCCTGCTTCAGCCTCCTGAGTAGCTGGCAGTACAGGCCTGCGCCACCACGCCTGGCTGATTTTTTTTATTTTTGGTTGCCTGGATAATTTCTTTCTATTTCTAGTAGAGACAGGATCTCACTCTTGCTGAGGCTAATCTCGAACTCCGCATCTCAAGTGATCCTCCCACCTTGGCCTCCCAGAGTGCTAGGATTACAGGTGTGAGCCACCACGCCTGGCCAAAGTTTTAATGCAATACTTAATATTTGAACTAATTTTTGGAAAAGAGTAGGACTCTGATCAATTAGGGATGAAAAGAAAAAGATATTGGTAGTATTTTAACCTTAGAGGTTCAGAAAGTTTTTGTTTGTTTTGTTTCTTGTTTTGTTGTTTGTATACGTTTAACACACAATAGCTTTTTAAGGTTTAATATTACTCTTCTCTATTTGAGTAGGGATTTTATCCAGCTTCTTCTCAATTTCTCTGGTGTTTTGAAATTATTGCATATTAATCAAACACAAAAAATCATTGTTAATAGGTGAAGTACTGAGTACTCTTGAAATTATGTAGCAGTGTAACTGTTAAAATTTTCACTAGTTTTGAACTTGAATGAGATACTTATAAACGGGAATTAACTAGTGTAACATTTTATATATTTGAGAGGCATGAAGGAAGTAGTAATTATAAGGACTATAGAATCATATAGATTTGGTTGGTTGCTATGAATGCACAATGCAAAGTCAATTAAAGGCCGACAATGTGCCGTGGGCAGACCTTCTGGCAGAGCCGAAAGATCCTCTCCCTTGTGGTTTAAAAAAAAGTAATAAATAAAAATAAATAAAAAATTTAATCATAAAGGCTGACAATGTGAAGTAGGGAAATCAATGTGATTCCTTGGCAGTTTATAAAGCTAATCTCATCCCCTGCATTTGGAAGGCTGGAAGAGCTGAGCATCAAAGAGCTTCAGTGAGTTTGGATTCTTCACTCCATAAAGTCTCTTACAACAAAATCAAGGTCCTGATTACAAAAGAATGGGGCCATGAGAATTGAAATGAGTTCGTATGAAAATTATAAAGCTTTCATATCCTTCCGAACCCTCATAAGGTGCTGAAGTGGCCCACTGTTCCTGGTGAAAGACTAAACGTTCTCTCCACCCTTGCTTGAATATGATGCAGTCATATACCTTGAAAGAAAACATGAACTTCCTTGGAATCTATTTCCATTTTCCCCTCTGGTCAAAAGATAAATAACTAACATGGCCATGTTGGGGAAATGCCAGTTTCACTAAGGAAGGAAAAGGACTAAATGTCAACAAAAGCTACAGAACAAGCCAACATTTATGGGCCAGAGCCAGGAGAGTATGTATGGGACTGAAATCTGAGGATGATGGATCAAGGAGGAGATATAAAGTTGGATATGGGAAAGTTGGATTATTCATGTGAAACACTCTCTCAGGATATGTGTGATTTATCACTCTGATAAAGGATCCAGATGGGATTCGGAAGTTTGGAAAAAGCAATGGCTTCCTCTAAATGATGTAGTAGAAATTTTAGAATAGAAGACGATGGAGGAAAGGATCAAAAGGTATGAGAATTTGTCATTCTAGAGTGGATTTACTATGTAACATCAGAAAATCCACTGTGAAACTAATTTATCTAAGAGGACCCAGAGAGCACACCACTTACCAATGTATCAACAAATTGTCTGATGAGAGGGGCATCAGTGTGGTTGAGAAGATCAATAATGAATGCTTATTTGTAAGTCAGGATTGATAATAATAGATTCTATTACAGAAATGGGTTTCCTAGGAACAAAAGGGGCAGGATCTTGAAAGCATAAAAGCCACGTGGCAACAATTAAACTTTAGAATCCCAGTAGATGAAATTATCACATTGAGTGATTAGGCCACAATGGAAACCAGAACGAACATACTCAAAGAAACCAGTCAAGAAGCAAAACAGGCCAGCTGTGGTGGCTCCCACCTGTAACCCCAGCACCTAGGGAGGCTGAAGAGGGAGGATTGCTTTAACCCAGGAGTTCAAGACCAAGCTGGGTAACATATGGAGACCCTTCTCCCCCCATCCCCCACTTCTACAAAAAATTTTAAAAAATTAGCTGGGTGTGGAAGCTGTTTCTGTAGGACCAGCTACTCAGCAGGCTGAGGTGGGAGGATCACTTGAGCCATGGATCACTTGAGCATCGGTGAACTATGATTAGCCTGGGTGACAGAGCACCCTGTCTAATAAAAAAAAAAAAAAAAAAAGAAGAAGAACCAAACGTGTTGCTTAGGACAAAGTAAATCAGTAGCCAACAAAGGTACTGCTTTGGAAAAAGCTCCACTACTTTTGTAGACTTAATTTATAAAATCAAAGGAAGTCAGAGGAAAGTTGGGCTAATAGGAAGTCATTATCACTACTTAGCTTGAAACCAGATTTCAGACATGCCTAAGGAAGAAACATGTGCCCAGGAGGAAGAACACTGCAACACCTTAGTAAGTGCTTATGGTAATAATTATCCCAAATCTCCCCCCAAAATTCCTGTGACAGTTTACTCGTGTAACCATGCATTGGGAAAAAGTAAATACCCAGTCATTTTCAGGACTCTTAAACATAGGGCCTAACTTGACATCAGTTCTTAAAGACTGGAAGCATCATCATAGTCACCTTTTAAAATCAGGACACATAGTAGCCAGATAAAAAATGGAATTCTGTTATAGATCTGGTTAATAGAGGGTCCACTGTGCCTGTGTAGCCAATCATTGGTGATTTTTATGATCTGCAATGAGACTATCATATTACAGTTTTTTGGTAGTTTTAAGAGATAATTTTCCATCAGTCTTCCACATTTCTGCATGTCTTGAGAGCAGAGGCATTGTTTGTATTTGTTCTGTGATAACTTTTCAAGGATAATTGTATAACAAATAGCCTTGGCTGAATGAGATAGTGCCTTATGTTGAAGCAAATGGCAAGTTTGTTTATTGTCTGGTATAGTAAAGAAAATGTCTCCATCCAGGGTAAAGAAGAGGCATGCGTAATGCCTGTTATCAAAAATATGTGTTTTACAAGCTAGGCATTATTCCTCCACTGTGAAGCAAACACATTATATGGGTTGACTCCACTTGGACCACCCTGCATTGCCCCTGTAGGACCTGGAGAACATGGGCACCAATGTACATATGAAGTTCATGATGCTTGCTCTATTATGTGTAATTAAGTTACATAACTTCCTCTGATATAGAAGTCTTGCATTTTCTGTGGCAGGCTAACTTGTGAGCTTGCAAGCAGGGTTAGAAGATTAGATCCTTTACAATTCTTGACAGGTAATTCACAGAAACTTCATGTGAGCTTATTTGCCCGTAGGGTAATAGCTATCAGAGTGGCAAAGGTCAAAAGGAAGTGCCCCTCTTTGCCAGCCAAGGGAAAAGCCCAAATTAATGTCATATCCAGGAGGAAATGATACCTTAAAGAAAAAGATGCAGGGTAGTGATCCCCATTATATCTCTATTTAATTCACCAGTCTGGTCCCTTAAAATAAACAAATAGATCTAAGAAAAAAGAGTTTACTACTACAAACTCACCCAAGAATTAGCCTCCACTTCAGGTACCATAACAGATGTGAGTTTTTTTGTTTGTTTGTTTTTGTTTTTGTTTCTGTTTTGCTAGAACAGATTAACCTTTGGTACCTGATATGTTGTCATTGATCTAGCAAATGTATCCTTTATTTTTTAGTATCTGGGCATTCTTTAGAAGAGGACATTGATTCATAATGTTGATGATATCTTGATAATCAGAGACCACCTAGTCACTTGGTAGTTATTTTATTACACTGGACCTTTTACATCCGGGAGGAGTTAAAATCTGTCTTGTATGGGATTGATGAATGTCTTGACATACCTTTCCTGCTCACCAGGTTCACATGTGCCATTCCAAGGTATAAAAGAATATCTGATCCATAGTGATACCTCATAACATTGCTTCTGATAAAAGGAAAATATATTACAATATAGTTGTGGCAATGGACACGTGAGGATGGGATCCACTAGTCTTATCAAATACTGCATTCCTCAAAGCCACTGGCCTGATAAAGCAGTGGAATGGCTTCTTAAAACATCAGCTGAGGTGCTAGCCTTGAATTGATACTCTGTGAGGATAGGGAAACATCCTCTGTGATATGGCATCTACAAGAAAATACCAATCTTTAAATGGTGTTTGCTCCCAATAAATAAAAACCAAGGAGGGTAAATATATGTAGTTCTGTTTCTCATTTTTCCAGTGACCCACTTGCAGTACTTCTTATCCCTATAACTTAGGCTCTGTAGGTCTGGAGGTCCTAATTTCTGAAGGAAGGGGGGCACTTTTGCTAGAGGACATAATGATAGTCCCATAAAATTTAAGCTATGGCCACCATATGGTCATTTCAAGTTCCTTATGCCCAGAGACATGCAAGTGAAGGAATTAACATACTGGCAAAAATCATTGACCTAATCATCAGTGAGTGGCTATTGTTAGAAAATAGTGGCAAGAAAGAGTAAGTTTGGCATTTAGTTAATCCACTGAGACTTCTCGTGGTACCCCCTAGTTTCAATTTTAGTACTAAATGGATAAATGCATCAGCCATTTGACATGGAAGTCATTAATGATGGATAAAAGTCAGTTTTGCCTCCCTAAGGTCAGGCACTTAGGTCAATAGAGATGCTATCCACTGTGAGGGGAATGTAGAAAGGGTATTTATCCTTGAGAACAATGCAGTGGGGAAGAAAAAAAGGACTGTAAATCATTCCATTAACATGCATATCATACATTTCCCCAGGAGATGAGATAAGATAAAATCTTGGAAAACCTGAACCAGTTGAGACAAACTTCCTATTAGAAACATGTGGCTCAAAATGGCACAAAGTGTGTACTACAGTAGGAACAATGATGCATCCTGCTTCAGGATAAGGCACTCAGTCATGTAACTGATATTGGCTGCTGACATCTCACAGCTGAGTCTTTCTCCTGGAGTTGCCTTGTCTGAAGGTCAGGCTGCACTCAAAGTATGATTCATACTGGGGTATAAGGGCTCAGACCTCTTGTCTCAGCTTTGGGCCGTTTAGTACTTGGGATCAGCGGAGGCCTTTACAGCACATTTTAACTTCAACCTCTGCCCCGCCCTGCTTCCTTCCCTGACTTACACTTTTTCCCAAATGCACACCCATAAGCTTCTTGTGTGTAAATATTTAATCCGAGATGTTTTTTTCCAGAGACGTGAGACTAAAATATTTTCCAACTTAACATCTACTAAAAAATTGTTGCAAATATTCACGTAGATAACAACTGTTCCTAAAGACAATCCGTGCACTTATGAAATATTGAGTGGCTATATATTTTATTCCTGAATGAATGAACAGAAAAAAAGAATAGGGAAATGAGATTCACAAAAAAATTACAGAGATGGAAAAGAAAAAAAAAAAAACCCAAAGATTCAAAAGAAGATAATATCATTGAAATTATTTGTAATCAAAAGCAGAAGAAATTTTAGAAAGTTGCTTGGTTTATTGCAGAAAGTATATATTGATTTTTAATTTGAAAGGAAAATCCAATAAAGTTTACAAATAAAAGACCAAAGAAATATTTATTTCATCTTCTGTGGCTTGCAAAAATAATATGACCTCTATAGAAAACAGCATCACAAAGCTAGTTATATCTGGATAATCTCATCTATTCTCTAAGCTTCAACACATATTTATCTTGATGAATACTAAATCAGTTAATTTTTCTTACACCTCCATCTTAACTTCAAATTTTGATAGACAATTTTTTTTTACCTTGTATCTCCCTCAGAATATCCAGCAGGCATCTCAAAATCAATTTTTACAAAACCGAATTATTTCCTCATCATTATTTTTACCTCCCCTTCCCTTTCCAAATTGCATTTCTTTTCTCTAAGGTGTTATATAGGTTGATACCAAAATAAAGAACTATTGCAAAAGTTTAAATAGTATTCTTGACTTTGCCTTCTTTATCATTTTGTACATCTTATTATTCTTTAAGTTCAGCCAATTTACATTCATTTATGTTTCTCCTTCCTTCTCTCATTCATAGTACAGGACATTATAGCCTATTATTATCTTCAAACTATTATAACAGCATTCTTAGTTGAATCCTGCCTTCTGGTTCTTCATCTACCATAAATCCTTCACATAAACATCAGCAGTGTGAGTGTTCACCTTTATGAAATTGTTTAATGACCCTCTGTTTTCTGCAGCACTAAAAATCTCCTTAGTATGCTATACAATACCCTTTATTATCTGGTGCCTGACTACGGTTCCGTCCCCATTTCTCACAACCTCTGTATGTGGTATTAATTACAGTTCACGCTTTGAATAATACAACTACTTTTCCACCTGGCCTCAAGATTCAACTCTGACATCTTCTCTTCTGGGAAAGCTTCTCCAATCTACTAGGCACAAAATATGTAAACTCAGCAAAAATCAGAGTTTGCATTTTTTTCTTCATTCTTGTAAACTTGGAGGCAGTTCCTCCTCCAACAAACTTCAACACTGCTATATGTTGTATGAATTTTATCCATTCTGAAGATAAGCTATTTGGATATGGATAAAAACTATAAATTACATTATTTCAAAGTGTTTTAGCTGAAAGAAAGATGACTTTCTAAAAATTCCTGATACCTTTCTGTTTTAGTTAAATTACTTTCTGAGACTCAAAATATAAAATTATATAAAGTTCTGCTAAATGTCCTGATTCACTTATTTCTTAAATTAAAAAGTAAAAATATATATTTTATAGATATAGATCTCTCTGTATGTAAATTTCATATATATATATGTGTGTGTATATATAGACATTCCTTATCATGGAACTCTGAATCTTCTGTCCCCTAACTCAATAGCCTTCTCGCATATTATTGCTTCTTCAGCTCCATGCTTTTCTCGTTCTGTCAAACATTGTCCTTTGATCCAATAAATATTCTTCATCCTGAAGGACAGCTCCCCAACTCTACAAAGTATCTCTTCAAGTTGGTTCTTAGCTAAAGCTTCAACAAGTTATTTCACTATTACATCAGGCTGTTTCTGATACATTATATAATATCAGGGCATCATGTGCTTATTTTCTTTTTAAAAGGTTTTCAAATAAAAAAATAGAAAATAAAAACTAAAAAATTTAAAAAAAGCCTTTCAAATCAGTATTGAAAAGCCACACCACCCCTCAATATTTACGATTATACTTTCCCCTCATTTTGACCAAATATCACAGCCACTGCAAAAGTCCACACTTCAACTTTCACCTGTACCCATCCCAATGAACCACAAGTGAAAATGTGCATAATTATGCCCTACTGCTTCATGCCAGAGATCATTACTTCTGCAAAAGATTATTATTGCTTTTTGACTGTTGAGTATTATAACTTCAGAGTCTCATCCTAAGTGTCTACTATTTAAATGTATTCATGGTACTCACTACCTCAGCCTGGGTTTTTCTACAGAACAGTGTCTATGATGAAGATTTATGTTTGAGTGGTCTATTTGCAAATGTTATTCCAGAGAGCAGGCATGGAGCAGGCTGAGGAATGGAGAAAAGGAAAATATTAATTCGTCACTTCCCATTTCCTATTGGTTAAGAGTCACTCACTGTTGCTCACCGTGTCTTAAGTCTCCTTCATTTTTGACTTTCATGTGTACATGTCCATGTACCTGAGACGATAAAATGACAAGAAGGTTGTGGCTATAAGACAATCAGGTTGTACAGACACATCTGTTGTTTTAAGCTTGTGAGGGACTAGATAATGCAGCAGTAGTTGCAATAGGATAGAGCCTGCAGTATATGATGTATGTAAAAGAGAATCAATGAACTTCTTATTAAAATCTCTACTAAATAATTATGTATTTTACATTTAGTTCTCTAACTTGACATATTTGTATGAAGTTAAGGTCTGTCCTGTTTACTGTTGTTGCATGCTAGTGCCTACCACAGAATATGTTATAAAAAATTCTTTGACTCAAAAATACTTTTGAAAGAAAAATGAAATGAGACAAGAAAATTACTTTTACTTTAAAAATCTTCACTACTACTGTTTCAAAAAATATGTTCTTACTACTATATAAAATATAATTTTATTGCAAAAGTTGCCTGATGCAACTTATAATAATGCTAACCAACTGTCTGCTTAAAGATCTAAAATATTAAATCTTAAAGAAAATGACATATTTTATAGGGTGAAGGTGAGGAATAATTTACTGAAATTCAGTCTTTTAAGCTCGAAGAAATGCAAATATTTCATGAATATGCATTTATATCACTCAATTTTTTTAAATTGAAAAATCTAATATTATTTCTGTAGCTTCTGATAGATAATAATGATTGATAATATATGTAGTCTTCCTTTGTTTTTCCAGAATTTTTCCGAGAAAGATAAATTATGTTTTCTGAGAGTATATTGAATATCTTTCAGGTTTCAGAGACATCTTAAGAAATTTATTTTTAGGGCAGTTTTCCCCATGTTTTTTGTGAGGACTGGGATGTCTGATTTAACCTCGTGACTTCACATGTAAGATATTATCATCATTTGTACTCTTTTAACAACGTTTTGTACAAGGGGATTTTATTATGTCAATATGGTATAGGACTTCTGCACTTTCACAGAATATAAAAAGCTTCACTCCACCAGTTGTCTGTTATCTACCCACAAAATATACATTCTGCATTCTGCTGTGCAAAGTTATCAATATTTAACCAAAATTGACAAGACACTTGAAAACCAAGTGAACCAAGACATATTACGGTAAAGCTGAAGGTCTTCTTTTCATGACATACACACCATAATAACCAGTGATCTATACAACTGTAATGTGCTTGGGTCACTCAAACAAATGGGAATACATTTTTGGCTTTCATGAGTAGAAATATTGCTTTAACTCAAGGAGTTTGAACCAGAAAAGAAGTTAATTGCCTTTGAAAAGAGTTTGAGAATTATATTCTCCTATGACCTTGTGGATTTGCACAATGAGGTATTATTTCCACAGAGATCAGTACCACAAAGGAGCCCTAAGGATTACACTAAATAGTAAATTTTAAATTATATTAAAGTAAAGCAGTCTGCTTTATGTCAGTTTAGCATTCTTTCAAGAAAAGCTTCTGTAAAACTCACCTGTCTTTTAAGCATAAGTTTCCAGAAGAAAAGCAGTATGAGAACAAATAGCATTGGTTAATGGATATGTGACATTGAACAAAGAAAATGGTTGAAACCTTTCTCATTTACTTTTAACTTATTTATTTATTTTTTAGTCAGTCAGTCATCTTTTATAAAAAATGATTTATGTATTTTTTTTCTTGCATTACAAAAAGGAACAGTACAGCCAATTTAAGACTCGAGTTTCTTGCTCCTTGAAGCTTTCTCCTGCTCTTGTCTCTTTCTTGGATTGCTGCTCTGTATTTTTACATTGACATTTGTTTCTAACCCTAAAATAGCATCTGGACTTCCAAATTCATGTATTGGGGTTTGATGTATTACTGGCTCAGTTTACCTTTCTAGTTTTAATAATTCCTTTGGTGGCAGATGAGAAAATTCAACCAAACAAGCAAACAAACAAAACCTCATCACTGTAGTGCTAGCTGCAGCTAGAGAGATCTGACTGTCATTTGTCACCTTCCTCAAAACACGAAGGGCTCTCTGAGATCAACTATTGAGCATTGACTATGTGCCTGGCAGTAGGATTTGTATTCATCTTACCTATAAGACAATTGTAAAAGCCAAAATGTATTGGTCCCTGCATTGAATTATTTTACAGATTAAAAAATCTAATGATTTAATGAAATACTGTCAAAGTAAAAATAAAAATAATTGTTTTGTCTCTTAGTTTGTAGGAAAAAAACATTAATATAGTTCCTTGGAATTTATTTCTTCAGCATTTGAAAGAAAAGCTCATTTTTTTTGAAAACGTAAATAAAACCAAGTTTATATAATCCAAATTGTTGATGAAGAGACAATACTCTGGTGAAAAAGTATGGCTAGACCTCATTAGGTTACATTCTGGTTTCCTGTCTGCTTATTTTACCCTTGGGATCTCCAATCAGTTAATATGGTAATATGTAGTTTTCAAGGAGCTCTGCTTTCTGTTTAATATACTTACTTAACTGCTTGACCCTGTGATCCGTTCGTTCTACCTGGAAGAGATGAGATCAGGCAAGACATTAAATCAAAAATTTATTAGGCCTTACGTGATAACAAAAGGGTAGAAGTGAGGGAGGACGATATCCACATGGACCCTCATTTGATTCATATGGCAGAGTCTTCTATTTTTGTCATCTGGGATGTCCTTAAACATGTCTGCCCCTACGCAACTATATGTAATCCTCATATTCTTAGTTTCAGTACCCCGTCTTAAGAACTCATCTCTTTGCTGGATGAATTATGATCTTTTCTGGGAGAAACTTATACTGTTCAAACACCAGTATGCTTGATCTTTAATTTGAGTAACTCAATGTTCATCCTAGAGTTGAATCAATGCTGTGCTATGGAATTAGTTTAAAGATCGGGTATTTTAATGACCATGCAGAAGTACTGAAACAATAACCTAAATGTAAATGAGAGTATAATGGTCCCTGTACTGGATATGGACCAACAAACTGTATGACAGAGCACTGAAGAAACATTTTAAGACATTGTCATGAGTTCAGCATTGTAGCTTTCTATATGATCATATAGATTACAAGGTTCATGCACATTTCTTACCTTAATTTTCTTTGCACAGATTGAAAAAAAAAACACAAGATAATAATCTTTGTAGGAATTTGAAGAGTATGAGCATTGAAACCATTAGATGAATATGAAACTAATGGTTTTGTGAGGCAAAATGGTCATATTAAGTAATGCTTATGGACCAATGTAAAGATTTATGAATCAATTAAGGGACAGTGAATAACAATATTAAAATTGATCAAAATAAATTGAAAACAAACTGTGTCAGAAGTTATAATTGGCACTCAAATAATTCAACTCATTTACTCTTTACAAAATCATTGCTGAAACATCAAGAAGTCCTCCCCAAGCAAGGCATCATAACTACATAGCTTCAGTTTGTTGATTGGTATTGCATGGCACCATTTATTCAATAAATATTTAATGAAAACCTGATATGTTGTTGTCCTACCAGACACTTAAAATATAATATTAGATAAGTAGATTGTGTTACAAACATGAAATAGGGTTAATGAAGATAACTTGATTAAGTTTATGCAGCAGTAACTAGCAGAATTGGGACATATGCTTTCAATGACTTTTCCATACATTTTTGAATCATAGTTCTACTCTTCCTTTATGTTTGTTATATTTTGCTTGAGGTATAAAATTCATGAAAATCTTTGCACATAGGCCTTAAAAGCATTCATATTAAAATTTATATAAATGTTATCATAAACATTAAAAAAGTTTTCTATGTGATTCTTTTTTGAATATATTATAAACAATGTGCTTCAACGACAAAATATTTTCCTATTATGATCAGAAGATCAGATTCTTTCCTATTATGCCACATTCTATCCATATAATGCAATTTACCTTCTTATCCATTTATTTACATGTTAAATATTCTAGAATATTACAGGTGTCCATAGCTGTAGTTTTATTCTCTTACCTTTATAGAACAATGGTATTTCAAACCTGCAAACAACTTTTCTTTGCGACTGATGTCACTACTATTTAGCCCTTTGAGGTTAGCATTTATTGATTTTGCTTTTACTTTGATTGGATCTTACCTACCTCGGTGCTTCAGTAAATTGAAACCTTCTGCAGTTCATGGAAGAAAGCTAAGAGCAAGGCTATGAGAAAATGTACACTGACCTCAATTTGTTTCAGACTATATTGGTAAAATCATTGTTGCTGTGTTGCAGAAGTGACCTTAACTGGGATTTGTGTAAATTTAATTCATAATATTCTAGACAGCCCATGTAAGATTGGCCTTAAGAGTAAGAATTAAAGTGATTTGAAAATTAAAAATACCAATATTTGTGGCTGTTCTATACAAATATTACACATGTCTCACATGTATTAACTTCCATACATCCATTAAATCAATTCAACAACTTATGTGACTATCTACTGTGTAATAGGCAATGTGCTTGTTCTGGAAGTTACAGAAGAGAATATTGCATGTTCTGTCTCTTACAGAGTTCACAATATTGTAAAAGATGTACTGAAGTTATTTAAAAATTATGGTGTATTACAACAAATGATAAACATGTGAAATGATTAGAGGGACACCATATACATTTTGGTGCAAACTAGGGCTCTTTAATGAGGAAAATGGGACTCATTACTGATAATTACGCTGCAACAATAAGAAAAAACAGAAATTGTGTATACAAAATTGGGATAATGGCGATGCTAGCCTGGTAGAGGTAGAAGATTCTCCATGAAACTTCTGAATTTAGCCTTGAATTGGGAGCTATTAGAAGAGAGAGGGAATACACAAACAAGAAAGGAAATTCAAAGCATATGGACCAGCATGAGTAGAAGCACTGTGAAAGAAAAAGGACTTGAGAAACCTCATGAAAAATACAGCAAAAGATATAGTGGCAGATATAATTGGGTGGAAACTGAGACCAGATCACGAAGGTGATGTTCTGTTATGTTAAGTAACTTGATATTAATGCTGTTCAATGATTCAAACATAATTTAGAGCACAAATTCTGAAACTTTGCTGCCATTAGAATCACATGGGAAGGTTTTAAAAATTCAGATGCCTAGCTTGCACACCATACTAATTAAGTGAAATATTAGGAGTAGAATCCAGACATTAGTGTTTTTGAAGATTTCCAGGTGAATACAATTTTCATCCAAGTCTGAAAACTACCAGCTAAAGCCATATCATAACCTGTTTCTGGGCAACCTGGCAACTTCTTAATAAAGTATTCAGAACAATGTCCAGCTACATGATCCTTCTTTATATTTCTTCAATATGCCAAGCAAGAATCTGAACACATTCGTACTGCTTGTTTATTCTAATTGGAATGCTTTTCAAGAAGGTATTTTTGCATCAGACTCCCTAAAACTTTATTCTAATCTCTGTGCAATGTCAACTGCTCAAATTAACATAACCAGACCATCCCAAGGAAAATGGTAACTCTTATTCCTTTTTCATCCAATTATGCAAAAGTCTTATTACTTAGAGCTACCTAACATTATATATATATTTATTTGTTTGGCTATTTACTTATGCTTTACACATTAGACTATGAACTCAATTGATGGCAGGGAGATTATAACCAGCTTTACCTAAATAGTGCCTGGCACATGATAAGTACTTGATACGTATTAGCTAAATGAAAACATTATTATGAAAATAAATAACAGGAAAAGAACCATCCTTTCTGTTGCAATTAGAATGCTTCCATTTTTTTTTTAAAGAAACAAACCCTTCCTCAGTAGTTGAATTTTATTATTTCTCTGTTTTATATTTGAAACTGATGTGGGGAAATAAACTTTATTTTCTTCTTTTCAAGGAACTGTGCTAAGTACAAAGGAGATGTGAAGTTGTTATAGAGATAATCTAGCACGCTTTGCTGGATTTTCAGTGCATTGTTCAGTTTTACCAAAAATGAAATATACTGGAAGCTGCGTGACCCATGCGTAGTAACCCCTCCCCCCATGAATCTGGTGTTCTGACCAAATGTGACAATTCTTCCACAACTTTTTAATGGAAATTATAGTTTTATTTATCTAAGCCTTCCAGATATTGAAAATTCAATTTAGCTCCCATAACAGCAAAATAAGAATTAAAATAATCACATCCAGTTTTTACCATTTAATATATTTCTCCATTTATAAGTTTGCATATTTTGAGACTGGTTGACCAAACAGACCAAGTTTGCCTTTACTCTATGGTAGACACATTAGTTGGTAAGATATGACTTCATGAGCTCTCTTGATCATTTAGTCCTCTAGGTCAAGAAACTCATCAATTCCTTGGCATTGCTTCAAATACTAGTATATAATCCAGGTATGAATATTTCAATTTAGGCTGTTAAAGTGTTATATTTAATATTATAAGGCACTATAATATAAAAAGGAGGAAGGTGACAAATTTATTTAAACATGTAAAGAAATTAGAAATTTTCTGTCAGGATAAAATGTAAAAGGGGCTCTGAAACAGGGAAAAATCAAACTCGACCCAAAAAAATCACAGGCAGGACAGTCACTCTTTACTCCATTACTTCAGTAAAACCTGTTAAAAACTACAATCACCAGAATAGTTTCAGAGATGTATTAAGGCTGCCTCAGTGATTGAAGTTAAATTTTACCTTGCATTACCATTTCTCTGTTTTATGTTTGAAATTGATATGGAAAAACATGTACAAATTAGGTGAAATATAAAATTATTTTAAGTGTACATATATTTGTGTATATCTATGCATGCATGTATTTATGTATGAATATATATTATTTAACCAATCTCCTATACCCAAGTCTTAACTTCACATGGTAATATTTTTATATACTATATATAAACATGGGTTTTTCTGAATAGTTGAACCGCCATCTCTAGAAATCGAATCTGCTAAGCATAATGATCAATCTACCCAAATATCAGTCACTTCCCCCAAGTAATAACCAGTTCAACCACATTTGCCTTCACAATCATTACCTAAACAAGGTAAAGTGAAGACAGCATTCCTTCCTGTTTCCTCTGGAAAACAAGCATTTTTCTTCTGTCCCCAGACCTTTCCCGTATTCCCTTTTCATTGGGATCCCTGGGATCCAATCTTCCTGGCCTTCACCACGTGCATCAAATTCTCCTGAACATTTGCCAACCATTTAAATTTAAATTTTAGACTAGAGTTTTGGAAGAAAGATTTAATTAGGAAAATAAATGGATATCTTTTCCACTATGCAGAAATCTTTCCAGCCTTACAGAACCCCAAAGAATGATGGATTTCTATTAGAAAATGAGCAGCCCGAATCCAGTAACTTCAGTGTGAATACATGGCAAAGAATTAAGTTTGTTACTTTTAGATTTCAGATACCAAATCTCAACTTGTACTTTCTTTTGAAGACCATTTTATGTAGAAAAAATCAGTCAAACTAAATTAATGTAAAAGAATTGATAAAATAATAATGCAATTCTAATTAATTGATTTAAAACAGAAACCTTATGGATGTGTAAGCCCAAATTATCAATAATAATTTGAAAATCTATGTATTGGTGTCCATTGCAGTTGTCAATCTTTGAAATATAATTTGCTTTGTCCAATCCAACATATAAAGAGCTTGAAAATTATCACTCTTTCCTTCCTCACAACAAGGAAAACTCTAAAAAAGTTGAAAATCAACAACTCTTCTTAAATGCACCAGATAATTGAGGTCACAGGGCAAACTTCTGCCAGAATAACTGGCGAGATAAATAGACAGATATACACAGAGAATCACAGCTTACTTGGAGCCAAAGCCCAAGAATTAAAAGACCAGAAGCAAAGGCTTGCAGCTGGAGCCAGTACGGATGGGAACACTTTAAACCGTAATTGACAAATTGTTATATGCTCGGTGTAGACTAGCTTGAGAGTTAAAAATGCTGATGGAGCCCAGACTTAGGTGGGCCTTCATGCTTTTCTGTTTTATCTCCAGGAGGCTTGTCTGAATCTTCCTGGAAAAATGGGGAAGAAAAAATTCCCTGGTGCTTTCACCAGGGAGAAAGAGACAAGTAACTATTTTGATGTAGGCCCAGACTTCTCTGTTCTCCCTGACAAAGCCTACCCTCATGGAAAACTATTTTATCAGATCCTAACCCACTGGTGTTTTACCACAGCCTAACTGACCTGGAGGGAGGAAAATACCCAACTCCAGGCCCCTCCAGCCTTTGAGGTGAAAGAAGGCAAATATTCAATTCGGGCTCATTAAAATCACTCCCCTGCCACATACACTTCTTACCACCTCATCAATACAGCCACTTTATAATAACGGGGCATTACAGCTAAAATAACTGCAAACCTAAAGTCCTATTTAAAGAATCTCTAGGAAAACTCAAAGACAACAGGGGAGACAAATACAGAGACACAAAATAGGATAAAATTTCAAATAGTAAACGCATCCTAACTCATAACCAGATAAACATAAAACATCATGCTAAGCAGCAGTGTCCAATCTTTTTAGATTTTTGGCAACAGGGTCCAGTTTCACAGGACAATTTTTCCACGGACGGAGGAGGCGTTTGGAAGGTGTGGTACGGAGCCCAGGCGGAGATGCCTGGAGGAGTTCCTAACAAGCCACGCCCAGTACCTGGCCACGGCTCACGGGTTGGGAACCACAGTGCTAAGGGGCTGGCTACCACAGCTCTACTTACCTAATAAATCATGCCTGGCATTCAATTAAAAACTAGAAAGTATGCTAAAAGGCAAAAAACAGTCTAAAAAGGCAAAGCAAGTTTCCAGACTCAAATATGATAGAGATTTTGGAATTATTAGACCAGAAGTTTAAAATCAATATAATATCCTAAATGCTCTACTGGAAAAAGTAGACAGCATGCAAAAACAGATGATGATATAAACAGTTGGGAACTCTCAGAACAAGTGAAAAGGAAATGCTGAAAATCAAAGCATTTTAACAGAAATGAAGAATACTTTGATGGGTACATCAGTAGACTGGACATGAACAATAAAAAAATGAGTAGGATTGAATATATGTCAATAGAAATTTCAAAAACTGAAATCCAGAGAGATAAAGGATTTAAAAAGATAGAACAGAATATCCAATAGCTGTGAGAAAATTACGAATATGCAACATACATATAATGGGGATACCAGAAGAAAGAGGGAAAGGAACAGAAGAAATATTATATTAAAAGTAATAATGAATGATGACTTTCCAAAATTAATAGCAGAAACAAAAAAAGAGATCCAGGAAGCTCAGAGTATAGGATATAACTGAAAAGTCTACACCTAGGCCTACTACATTTAAACTATACAAAATCAAAGATATAAAGAGAAAATCTGAAAAGTATCCAGAGGGAAAAACGAGAAAGGAGGATAAGAATTACATCATAGTTCTTTTTAGATATCATGGATGTGAGTAGATAGTGGAGTTAAAGTGTCAAAAGACAAAAAACAAATAAAAATCTGGAATTCAGCATGCATGTAAATTAGCCTTCCAAGTGAAAGAGAAGTAGACTTTCTCAAACGAACGAAAATTGGGGCAATTTGTCACAGTAGATTTGCTGCAAGAAATATTAAAAATAAGTTCTTCATGTAGAAGGAAAATAATATAGGTCAGAAACTCAAATCTACATAAAGAAAGGAAGAGTATTAAGAAAGGAATAAAGTAAAATAAAATATTTTGTTCATTCTTAATTGATCTAACATATCAAAGTTTCTTTTTTTATTTCAAAATATTAATTAAGGAAGCATAAGTGCAAACATCCTCAACAAAATACTAGCAAACTGAATTCAACAGCACATCCAAAAGATAATTTACTATGATCAAATAGGTTTCATCCCAGGGATGCAAGGATGATTCAACATATGCAAATCAATAAATGCGATTCAACACATAAGCAGAAAACAAAAACAAAAACAAAACACATGATCATCCTAGTAGATGCAGACAAGACATTCAATAAAATCCAGCACCCTTTTATTAGAAAAACCCTCAACAAATTATGCATAGAAGATACATACTTCAACATTACAAAAGCCATGTATGTCAGACCCATAGTTAACATCAGATTGAATGGGGAAATGTTGAAAGCATTTCCCCCAAGAACCGGAGCAAGACAAGGGTGCCCACTGTCACCACTTCTATTCAACATAGTTTTGGAAGTCCTAGCCAGAGCAATCAGGTAAGAGAAAGAAATACAGAGTGTCCAAATCAGTAAAGAGTAGGTCAAATTATCACTGTCTGCTGATGAAATAATCTTATATCTAGAAAATCCTAAAGACTCCACCAAAATACTCCTGGAATTGATAAATAAATTCAGCAATATCTCAGGTTACAAACTCGATGTACATGAGTCAGTAGCATTTAACCCATGGCCTTAAGCTCACATTGTGGCCTTTTAGGTCCTTAAGTGCATCCTTTTGACTGAATTCAAATTTTACAGGACCAATCCTTTTATTAAAAGGAATGTAGCAGAGAAAGATGAAGCTTTTCATGCCTCCTTTGGTAATTAACAAAGAACAATCTTGAAATCAGAAGGCCAAAGGTTCATTACCCCTTTGACAGCAATATTATATGGGATGGGAGGGAAGAATAAAGCTTACTCTGTTATAAGGTACTTGCAGTGGGATAGCATTATTTGAAAAAAGTTTGAAATTAGTTTTAAGTGTATATTGCAAATTCTAAGAGAATAACTAAATATTAAAAAATTTAAAAATATAACTGATATGCTAAGATAGAAAAAATGAAATCATATAAAGTGGTCAGTTTAAACCAGAGAAGATATAACAAAAGAAAAAAAAAGAACAAGAGAAATAAATGTAAAATATTTATAAATATGGCAAATATTAATTCTAGTATATTAATAATCACTTCATATGTGAACAATCTAATTACATTGATTGAAATAGAGACTGTGTGAGTAGATAAAGAAAAACAAGGTGCAATTACATGTTGGGTTGTTGTCTATAAGAAACCTACTCTAAATATAAATACAAGCATAGATTAAGAGGAAAGAGGAAAGAGCTAGAGAAAGACATTTCATGCTATAACTATCAAAAAGGCTGGAAGAGCTATATCAACTTCAGGCAAAAAAGATTCAGAGCAAGGAAAATTATCAAGGAGAAAAAGAGACATTACATGATGTTAAAGGGAACAATTCTCTAAGAAGACATAGCAATCCTTAATGCATATGTCCTAAGAACAGAATGAAAGAATATATAAGGTCAAATTGTATAGAACTCCAATGAGAAATAGATGAATAGAAGAATCCACAATTATTTTGGAAAGTTCAACACCCCTCTATCAATTATTGACATATCCAGCAGGCAAAATATCAGTAAGGATATTGTTGAAATGAATAACACCATCAATCAACCGGATCTAATTGACATTTTATAAAATACTTCATCCAACAACAATAGTATGTACATTATCCTCAAGCTCATATAAAATATTCACGAAGATAAACCACATTCTGGGCCATAAAATATACCTCAATAAATTTAAAAGATTAGAATTCATACAGAATTTGCTCTGAGACCACAATGGAATTAAAGTAGAAATCAATGAAAAGAAGATAGCTGAAAAATCTCACATACTTGGAGATGAAACTACACTTTCTAAATAACACATGGGTGAAGAAGTCTCAAGAGAAATTTTAAAATTAATGAAAATGAAATGCAACTTATGAAATTTGTGGGATGTAGTAAAATCAGTGCATAGAGGTAAATCAATGGCACTGAATGTATGTATTACAAAAGAAGAAAAATCTAAAATCAATAATCTAAGCTTCTATCTTTGGAAACCAGAAAAAAAAGAGCAGGAAAATTAAATTGAAAGTTACTGATGAAAAAATATTAAAATAAGAGCAGAAATCAATAGAATTGAAAACAGATAAACACTAAAAAAAATAAATTAAACTAAAAGTTTTTCTTTGAAAAGATTAAATAATTGATAAACATCTAGATAGCCTAAGAAAAAAATAGACAAAACACTAATAATAGTTGAGGTCAGGCACATTCAAGGCGGTATGGCCATAGACAAGACACAAATAATAGCAGTGAAAAGGAGATCACCATTGTGACACCTCAAAAATTAAAAAGATAACAAATATCTTGGACAACTTGATCCACAGTATTTGATGCATTAGGTAAGAAAAACCAATTCTTTGAAAAGCACAATAAGCAAAAATTTACAAAAGCAGAAATAGGTGAACCAAATAGGGTTAATATCTATTAAAAAACTTGAAACAATTATAACCTTCCAAAATCAAAATAAAACAAAAAAATCCACCATGGGCCAAGAAATTTTCACTAGTGAATTGTACCAAAAACCTAAAAAACAAACGATACTGGTTCTTTCCAATCTATTGCAGAAAATAGAAGCTGAGGGAACACTTCCTAACTCACCCTATGAGCTAGAATTACCCCATTACTAAAGCCTTGAAAATAAATTACAAGAAAGAAAAACTATGGGCTAATATTTTTCATGAATATAGATGCAAAATTCCTTTAAAAATTGGCAAATCTAATTATATAGCACAATTAGGTGATATTTATTTTGCAAGATAGGTTTGTAATTCAAATTTTAATTCATGTAATCCATCACATCAATTGGCTAAAAAAGGAAAAAAATAATTATACCAATAGATATAGAAAAAGCCATTTGACAAAACCCAACACCCATTCATTATAAATTCTCTCAGCAAACTATGGATACAGAGAAACTTCCTCACCTTGATAAAGAATATATACATAAAACCTATAGCTAACATCATTCTTTATGGTAAGAAATGGGATCCTTTCCGCCTATCATCAGAAACAAAGAATATCTTCTCTTACCATTCCTGTTAAACAATGTTCTATAAGCCTTAATTCATACAAAGAAACAAGAAAACAAAACCATACATAATGTATCAATGTTGGTTCATCAATTGTGACATATCATATCAAAGCAAGATGTTAATGATAGGAGAAGACTGTGGGTGGGGAAGAGGGAACGTATGGAAACTTTCTTTGCTTTCTTTTAAATGTTTAAGTATATCTAAAAATTTTCTGAGAGATTAAGTCTATTATTTTTACAATTGTTTCAATATGCTGATGTTTGTAGTTATAATATAAAAGAGGAAAATTACAATGAAAATGTGAACTTCTGACCATTTTCTTTGTCATCACTGCATGTATTAAACACTAAATTGTGCAGAGTCTTGTAATTTGAAAGTCAAAGACTGTTGGGATTTATAGCATATTATTGGTCCCAAGACAATGAATTATTTACTATGATTTCTATTTGTTTCTCATTTTACCTACCATTTTACTAAAATGGCTTTTATTGAGAACAATGAGGGAGAGAATAAGATACATGTTCATTGTAAATTTAGTCCAAATCCAAGTTTAAAAAAAAATATAGGTATTTGCTACAGAATAAATGTTCATGTCTCCCAAAATTCATATGCCAAATCCTGACCTCCTAATGTGATGGTGTTAAAAGTGGGGCCACTGGGTGATAATTTGGTTAAGAGAGTGAAGCCCTCATAAATAGGATTAGTGCCTTATAAGGAGAGGAAAAGACCAAATGTTTTTCCTTCCATCATGTGAGAAAAAACTAGAAGATGTTATCTATAAACCAGAAGAAAGGGTCCTCACGAGACACCAAATCTGCCCATGCCTTAGTTTTGAACTTCTTAGATTCCAGAACAGAAAAGTAATTTTTTATTGTTCATAAAATACCCAGTCTGTGATATGTTGCTATAACAGCCCTAATGGACTAAAACGGTATTAAAATGAATGAACAGGATATTCCATAGAAACAGTGATCATTTATCTTCCATGCATGCTAACTGAAGAGAAAAAATATATTTATAGAATAACTCAAGTCCACAATATTTCATTATTTTTGTTTTTGCGTTCTTTCTTTTTTCTCTTATTCTGAATTCAGTCATATCAACTGTCGTAATAAATAATTGAGAAGTACAAAAAATTTGCTTTGTGTTGCTTACAGGAATATTTTATACAGTAACAATAAAATTTAGGCATGAAAAAGTGAGAGGGAGAATTAAGTAGTGACAATGGCAAAAATGGCAGTGTCTGATGGTAGAAACAAGAGATTCTTAATAATTTTTTCTGAAACCATATGGTTGGAGAGAAATTAGAATCTGCAGTAAAATAAAAGAGATATAAAATGAAGAATAACCTATTGAAACATTACCCAGCAGAGACAAACATTAGTTAATGACAAATTCATTAACTGTAAACAAAATGCCTTTCTTTAAAAAAAAAATTGTACTGGTCAAAAAGTTTTGTGCACATTACTGCAGCTATCTTTGCACCTGTACTCAATAGCTTTATTGCAAATTTTCTTTTCTAACTTATGCAAATCATATATAAATTAAACTGAGAAGTAAGACTATAAGGAGAATAAAATCATTTTTTCTATTGTATAGTCTAATTCCTCCAGGACAAAGGATTTTTGTTTGTTTTTAATCTTACAATTTTCACTTTCCTGTTGTTTTCTTTGACCTTTTATATAAGATGGGGCTCTTGTATCTCAAATCAAGTTATGTTCATCAACTAAAATCAGATTATGTCTCACTGAAAGGAATATGATTGATGTAATATGACAAGGGCAGCCAAATATGACACATTAGCTTCAAAATATTAAATGTCTTTGTCGATGAAAGCAAAAATAAAATACCTGTTTTTGAGGGCTTGGAGTAAATGAATTTAACAACAAAGCCAAGGGCTCCATTAGATTTTATGAAGCAATTGTAAGTCGTAAGCAAATAGATTGCAATTTCTCTCAGATATATAAAAAATCTATACAAAAGAAAAAGAGACTTTCATTATAGCATACAATTGACTCTTGAATAATCTAGCGTTTAAGGGTGCCAACCCCTAACAGTTAAAAACCCACATTTAACTATTGACTCCCCAGAAACTTAACTGCTAATTGCCTACCATTGACCAAAAGCTTTACAGATAAC
The DNA here is from genome assembly GCA_963575035.1 of Avahi laniger. Taxonomy (NCBI): domain Eukaryota; kingdom Metazoa; phylum Chordata; class Mammalia; order Primates; family Indriidae; genus Avahi; species Avahi laniger. The sequence continues at coordinate 15,884 of CAUYSK010024819.1, read as the reverse complement.
ATAAACAGTTGATTAGCACATATTTTATATGTTATATGTATTACACATTGTATTTTACAATAAAATAAGCTAGAGAAAATAAAATGTTTTTAAGATGATCATAAAAAAGAGAAAGTATATTTACTATTCACTAAGTGGAAGTGATTCAACATAAAAATCTTCACGATGAGTAGGCTTAGGGGAAGGAGGAAGAGAAAGAGTTGGTTTTGTTGTCTCAGGGTGACAGCGGCAGAAGTAGCTTTTATGGTAAAAAGTCTGCATATAAGTGGACTCGTGCAGTACAAACCTGTGTTTTTCAGGGGTCAATTGTATTTAGTGTAAATTATATTTTTAAAGAAAATATCCAAAAACATTAACAGAAAATAATAATTAGAAGAAAATAATTTCAACCATAAAGCAAATTCATGATTAGAGATAGCGAGGGCATTTTTAATTAAATATGTACTGGGAAGAAAACTGATCCATAGTTGGATTGTTTTTCAAATATCACCTGTTTCCAGTCTTATTTTGATACAAGTTTTATTTTATAGATTGCAGACTAAAGTTAATACTTTATAAGAATTAGAAGAAAACTTAAAGGAAACTAAAAACAGATATGTAAACTATAGTATCACATAAGTTGTAATTACTTTAAAAAATCAAAGTTTGAAAAATGTGCTACTTGCCTAATATTTCTTTGCAATATGTATATTTCCTAGTTATACTCTATAACATGGTCCTAGAATTTAGTCATTTTTAAAATTTCCCTCCCTGCCTAAATATTCTGTATGTTTCAAAGGTATTAATAATTTTGCCTAATTCCATAATATATTTTACATAAAAAATCCTACAGATGGTGACATGTCCATGGTTATTTAGCTAGTCAAAATGATTATTCATTCCAACATTTACTGTGTAAAATGAAAACTTTTACTTGTATATAACCTTTTCATTAGAAGAAGAAGCAATCATAACTTAAGGTGTAAAAACTAACACATTGATATCTTTGTTAAATTTGTGAACCATCATATAACATTCATAGGGTTAGATATAATGTATTCTGTACAGCTGATGCACAATTACATTTTCACTACATGCAGGCATAGTATGAGTCAAGATATAAGCTAAAAAAGTCTCATACCTATGATTATTCAGGCTTCAGTGATTTTTAAAAATGTAAGAAGAAATGCAAGTGCAATAGCATATATGTGGCTAGGTTCTGATTAAGAAGACATAAAAGTAACATGAAATGGAAAACAATGCACCTTTGTAATAATGCAAAGGAGGTACATTTATATTCTTATGCTGTGCTGAATAAAATGAAAGACAAAGCCATTAAATCTATATTGTAATGATATTTTTATTTTCTCTTTTGTAGGAAATTACTGTAATATATTCAGCCAGCTGACTTTTCAGAAATTCTCTCTGTAATATAACAATAATAGTAATGATGATACTACAGTTTTATAGAGTATCTGTCTTCCAGGATGCTATGTGTTTATGTGTACATTGCTTCATTTATTCTAACAACGTTCCTATAAAGACAGTGAGGTCAGGCATTATCTTCCTCATTTGCCAGAGATGTAAAGGCAGCAAAGTGAAGCTAAAAGTCTCACAGAGTAACTTGCAAAAGTGAGGTTAGAATCTAGTTACAAATTCTCTGTATTTATACTTTTTAAATAATTATTCACCCTTTTTCATATCCCCTTCTTAATAGGGTTGTTACAGCTAGGGGAAAAATATACAGAAGGCCCAGTTAAATTAGAATTTCAGGTTAAAAAATAAATGTTATAAATATATCTTAGGAAATATTGGAACATATACTAAAAACTCTTTGTTGTTTATCTGAAGTTTCTTTGTTTTATCTGGCAATCCTACCTGGTATATAGATTCAAAATGTGAAAACAACTACATAATATATTGCTAAAATTAACATGATTTTTTTTACCCAACCATTTTGTTAATTCTTAAAATGTCAGCAATTTACTTCTAAAAATAATAGGGATCCAAATTGGAAAAAAAGAAGTAAAATTATTTCTGTTCACAAATGACATGATTTCTTTATATATAAAATTCCCTGGAATCCACTAAAAACACATTAAATTTAATCAACGAGATCAGTAAAGTTTCAGGATTCAAGATGAATATGAAAAAAAATCAATTATATTTCTATATGTTTGCAATGAGCAGTCTGAAAATAAAATTAAGGAAACAATTCCATTTATAATAGCAACAAAAAGATAAAATTCTTAGGAATATATTTTTAAAAATAAGTAAAAGATGTACACTAATAACTACAAAATATTATTGGAAGAAATAAAGGTTGTAAATAAATCAAGATTTCCAGGATCATGAATCATTCCAAAATTCATATTACATCAAAAATACGTAGTCCAATTTTGAAAAAGAAACCATTTAAAAGACATCAATTCCCTATTTCAAAACTTACTACTCAACTAGAGTAATAATGACAGTGTATAAGTTCACAAGATAAGTGATATAGAATCAATATTTTCTGAAATAAACTCATACATTTATGGACATTTAAATTTTTAACAAAGAAGCCAGAACAATTTATTGGGGAAAAACCATATTTTCAATAAATGGTTCTGGGAGACCTAGATAACTGTATACAAAAGCATCATATTGGATTCCAACCTTATGTCATATAAAAAAAAAATAACTAAAAATGATGACAGATATAAATGTAAGAGCTAAAACTATAAGACTCTTAGGAGAAAATATGAGTAAATTTTGACCCTGGGTTAGTCAGTGATTTTTAGATATGACATCAAAAGCGCAAGTGAGGCCGGGCGCGGTGGCTCATGCCTGTAATCCTAGCACTCTGGGAGGCCAAGGCGAGCGGATTGTTTGAGCTCAGGAGTTCCAGACTAGCCTGAGCAAGAGCGAGACCCTGTCTCTACTAAAAAAATAGAGAGATGTTATTCTTATATGTGCATTTATGTGTTGATCAGTTAATATCAATTTGATGGTGAGTACATGTGGTGCTTGTTTTTCCATTCTTGTGATACTTCATTTAGTAGAATGGGTTCCAGCTCTAAACCGGATAATACAAGAAGTGCTAGATCACCATTGTTTTTTGTGGCTGAGTAGAACTGCATGGTATACATATACCCCATTTTATTAATCCAAAGGACATGAACAGAAATTTTCCAAAGAAGACAGACTAATGGCTAACAAACATATGAAAAATGCTCAATATCTCTAATCATCAGGGAAATGCAAATCAAAACCACAACGAAGTATCACTTACCTCCAGTGAGAATGGCCTTTATCAAAAAGTCCCAAAACTGTAAATGTTGGCATGGATGCGGAGAGATAGGAACTCTCTTACTGACATCTTAATTTCAGACTTCTAGCCTCAAGAACAGTTCTTCTAAGCTCCCAAGATTGTAGTAGTTTGTTACAGCAGACCTAAGACACTATACACACACAAATATACAAGTGGAAGAAAATATCTAATACATAGTAAAAACTCAGGAATTATTTATTAAATGATTAAATAAATTTAAAAATAATTAGAAACTCCATTCAATATATTTGTATTAAGATTATCAATATTTATTATGGAAACAAAGAAGAAAATGTCACCTTAATGATAATAGTTTTTTAATGATGTATTATATAAAATATGTTCCCTAGATTTATATTGAAAACATAATTTTAGAATCCACTTAATTTTAACCCTGCTGAAATTCTGTTTATTTGCTGCTTTTTTATACCCCCTGCATCCATTTTCGGGCTTGTTATTTTTTCAACTATCTGGCATTTCAAGCAAATATGAGAAAAACATTTTTGCAATAAAAATTTTCCTATTTCAAAAATGAATGACTTGTTGTCATAGTCTATCTCAGAAATATATGTAGTAATATAGAATGTCAAGTTAACTGATAAATTGAATTATTTAATTTTTAAGAAAGATTAAATTTCTAAATGTACTTTCTTAATATGATTGCATCATATCTTACAGACATTATATGTGATCACACTCAAACACACACTGTGAATATCACCTCTTTCTCTGTGTGCATATATACATTAATTTCAATGCATTGGTAATTGATAATTACTAAAATAAGCTTCAGAATATTTTTGACAAATGAATTTTCAATTTCTAATCATTTTTCCTTCATTTATATTTTTCTAAGCATATTTGCTTAAAAGTAGAGAATAGAGAATCTAGGCAGAAAGATAGATGCAAATCCATAGGTATCATGTTAAAACTAATCCTAAACATACTGTGAACCAGTGTTAAGTTCTACACCAGGCCATCTTCAAAAATGATTATCAAACTGTGTAAGGATAACTGAAACCAGTAACAGAGTAAACACTGTGTTAGGATAATAGGGTGCTGACAGGGCAGATGCCTTCCAGCTGAATCATTTTTCCATTCCAGGAAGATTTTGAAATGGAGAATTAAGCATTGTCTACCTCAGGGTTACTCAGTCAGAATGTATTTCTGCAGATGAGCTTGCTGATATGACACAGAAACGCACAGTGATAAGTCTTGTGAGTCCCAGTGCTTGCGGGCATGAGTCCTGCACATTGAGCAGGCTGGGTCAACGCTACATCCTCAGTATGCTCTAGACAACGACAAATAGAAAACACTATGTAGCTGTAGAACAATACTTGATGGGAAAATAAGCCAAGCATTATACTGTGGTGTCTTATGACACAGTTGAGAAATGAATCCCTTAGGGGGCCTGTGGAGAAATTCATAAATATGTAAAACAGTTAAGTCTTTGGAGAGTATATTACTTTTTAGGATTAGATTTAGAAACAAGGCAGGCTATAGCTTTCTTATATACAAGAGCTTTGTGACTGAAAACTAGACTTTTGATAAATAGCACAGACATAATGGCAAATGGCAAATCAGGAGATGTAATCTATGGATTCTCATCTAGCCAGTGTGTTTCCAACATTGATTATTATCAGTTCATCCAAGTCAGACATGTGACGAATTTGTCTTTTCTTCAATTAAATCACTATTGTAGGAACATAACCACTTATTCACATTGGTTATTCATTTGGAGAATATTTCAGGCTGAATTTTTAATTCTAGGCTAACTTTCCTGAGCCCCCAGTACACAAAGCATATCTTTGCCCTAGTCTGTAATATTAATACAAGTTTACTCAGACAAGACAGGCAATTCCAGCTTTAATTCGAAAAATATATATATCAGATGGTTATTTATTCTACTGCTTCAAGTAGCATTAACTATTTCAGACAGAAATGTAAACGGTTTGAAATGATTTGTTTTTGGAATTATGCATATTCCACAATGCATGCAATAGATAAGAGAGATTTACCCATATCTGTGAACATAATTCTATTTTAATATGAAATTCTGAAAATGAACTCTCCTGAGCTATAAAACAACCAAATGAATGCATGTATAAATGCTTTATCTCTTCAACTATATTATATTAATCATGTTGAGCCTAATACTTGCAGCAGGTATCATAGTGCCTTGAGCATAACAGGTACTCAAAAAGTATTAATTATTGAAGTTAATCACAGAGAAGTGCTTAAAATAAAAATAGAGAAAATGATCTATAGTTTATATGAATGAACATAATGTAATGTGGCTGTGCTGTGTTGTAAAGAAGCATTGATACAGTATGTAATAATATGATCAAATTGTATAAATGCCAAATGATTCTTTACAGATTCCTTTAAACTATCACAAGAAAACAAAGCAGAATATTTTTTTTTTTAAAAAATGTGATGGTATAGGAATGCTCCTATCTTGTGTACATTGATTTTGTAAAGTAATATTGAGATACCTCAAAGAGCTACAAGTTGAATTACCATTTGATCCAGCAATCCCATTACTGGGCATCTATCCAAAGGAAAAAAAGACATTCTACAAAAAAGACATCTGCACTAGAATGTTTATAGCAGCACAATTCACAATTGCAAAGATGTGGCAACAATCCAAGTGCCCATCCATTCACGAGTGGATTAATAAAGTGTGGTATATGAATACCATGGAGTTCTACTCAGCCGCAAAAAACAATGATGATACAGCACCTCTTGTATTATCCTGGATGGAGCTGGAGCCCATTCTACTAAGTGAAGTATCACAAGAACAGAAAACAAGCACCACATGTACTCACCATCAAATTGCTATTAAGTGATCAACACTTAAGTGCACACATAGTAATAACATTCATCGGGCACATGGGAGGAGGGAGGTGGGCATAGGTATATTTATACCTAATGGGCACAATGTGCATCGTCTGAGGGATGGACATGCTTGAGGCTCTGACTTGGGTGGGGTAAAGGCAATAACCTAAACATTTAACCTAAACATTTGTACCCCCGTAATATGCTGAAATTTAAAAAAAATTAAAAAAACTTTTCATTAAATAAATTTGACATTTTTAAAATAAAATTAATAATATTTTGTGTTTCAAAAGAAATCATCAAGAAAGTGAAAAGATAACCCACAGAATAGGCAAAAATATTTTCAAATTATATATATGATAAGAGACTTGTATCCAAACTATATAAAGAACTCTCAAACTTAACAGTAAAAGCACAAATAACCTAACTTAAAATGGGCAAAGGATTTGAGTAGACATTTCTCCAGTGAAGATACACAAATGGCTGCTAAGTCCATGAAAAGACACACAATGGAAATGCAGTGAGATACCACTTCACACTGACAATGAAACACCACTTCACATCAAGTAGGATGGCTAAAATTGAAAAGAAAATAACAAGTGTTGATGAGGATGTAGAGAAAATTGGGACCCTCACACACTGCTGGTGGGAGAGTGAAATGCTACAGCTACTTTGTAAAACAGTTTGGCATTTCCTCAAACTGTTGTACACAGAATTATTATATGACCAAGCAATTCTTCCACTCCATATAAACTCAAGAGAATTTATAATATACATCCACACAAAACCTTGTCCCTGAATGTTCATAGCATCATTATTCATAACAGCTAAAAAGTAGAAACACTGAAATTATCATCATTTGGAGGGTAGATAAATAACAATGTAATTTTATTTGTGAATTAACTGCTATACAATGAAATTTTATTTGGCCATAAAAAGTAATGTGCTAATTACTACAACATGGATGAACATTGAAAACACTATGCTAAGTGAAAGAAGTCATCAGAGAAGGCCGTGTATTATGTGATTCCATTTATAGGAAATGTCCAGAATAGGCAAGTCCACAGACAAGTCCATAGAAAGGAGATCAGTGATCACAGTGTCTGGACACAGGGAGATATGGGGAGAAACTGCTGATGGGTATGGGGTTTCTTTTTGGGTGATGAAAACGTTCTAAAATTAGTGATGATGGATACAGGACTCCATTAATACACTAAAAGCACTAAACTGTACACTTAAAAATGGTGAGGGTTTTTTATTTTGATATGTGAATTATAATAAAGCAGTTATTTTTAAAAATTTCAAATAAGGAGTCCATTTGGGGTGGCTGGGAAGTGAAGCAGCAGGAGTGGTAAAGTAGATGTGGTCTCGTTCTCCACAGGCTGCAGTCTTTACTGTGATTTTTTTGTTTTAGAATGCTCTGTCTTCACGTTCTGTGTTCCTCCACTTGACTTAAACTAATATATCCAAAGTATAAGAAGAGAGGGTCACTCTTCCAAGTACCAGAGAAACTGGGTGGTGCTTCCAGAAGAAATCTGCAGCAGGTTCTACTCTATGGACTTTGCATAAGATCATGTTTCAAACCAAATTAAACTCCAGAAACCAAGAAAGTTAGTCTTCACAAGGCAAAATGCTTAACTAGGGAAATGATAAAATTAGTTTCTTCTGTGATTTGATTTTTTTTCCTTTGCAATAAAAATCATATTCATTCAAAATCAAAGATTTTTGATTAGCTACATAAGGAATCATGGATTTTTTTATTAAAAATATAGAATCTCAGTGATAATATCAAGTGTTGGTGAGAATTTGGAGCAATTGGAATTGTCATACTTTGCTGGTAGGAGTGGAAAATGGTCAAGCCACTTTGGAAAACAGTTTGGCAGTTTCTTATGAACTTACGCATACACATACTATATGACCCGGCAGTCTTACGCCTAAGTATTTACCCCTAAAGAAATAGAAACGTATATTCACACAATAACTTGTATGTGAATGTTTTTTAGCAGCTTTCTTTGTAATCACTCAAAAATGGAAACAACTCAAACGTCCCTCAGGTGGGGAATAACAATAGTATTCCATATACAGTATTTCATTTTTACAATGGAATACTACTCACCAGTAAAAAGAATGAACTGATTCATGTAACAACATGGATGAAACTCAAATGAGTTTTTCTAAGTGAAAGAAGCCATACTCAAAGAGCTATATACTCTAAGATACCATTTATGTAACATTCTTTCAAAGACAAAATTACAGGGAGAGAAAATATATCAGCAGTTGCTAGGGGCTGAGAGTGAGAGAGGGGTTAACTACAAAGCACAGGGGGCATATTGAGGGGTGAAAGAACCATTTCATCTTAGTCATGGTGGTGGTGACATGGCTGTATACATTTCTTAAAACTCACTAAAAAAGGTGATTTTTATTGCAGGTAAATTATACCTTAATACAGAAATAGAAAAAAAATTCCCAATGTACTTATTTTGAAAGATAACATTATTTGACTACATGGGCCTGGTACAATGATTAAATTAAAAGTGTTAGTTTGTGATCAAATAAAACACTGTTAATAAAATTAAATCTGTGAGATTTCTCAAAGCATATATAAATATATATATAAAACTATATATTTTACATATATACATACACATATGAACACATACACACACAGATATATTATTAAAATCTCTAGGTAATTCCCAACTAATCATCTGGACTTGCTTCAGACAAAGAATAATTATGGTTAAACTGGGGCTAAAAAATATTTATTGAGTTTTTCCTTTGGAAAAGGATAATCATTGTACTTAACCAGAAAAATGTTATTAATATAACTGTTGAGAATAAATTATCACAAGATGTTTAGTTTATTCTTGTCCCTGTTTCAAAATTCTACAAGTCCATGCAAGCATGTTACCTTTTTAGTTATGTTCTAGGGGAGGAAAAAAAAAAGCGGTAGACATTTTTAGTCCTGAAGTGACATTGGCAAAGATTTCATAAATTTGGGAGACAGATGGTGTATGGTATTTATGAGCCCAGTTGTTGAATGCTTACAGAGTGACTCATGAACTGAGAGCTGTTTATTGAAGGAGAGGAAATGGTATCATCTTGTTTAAAATGTTGCTATGTTGCAGAGATTACAAATCTCACTCAACCTTGAGCCTGCCTCCTTTCCAGTTTTATTAGCAACAGGCGAAGTTTCTTTTGTTCAAATTATTTACCATATCTAGCTAATTCTTTTAATATAGCTTTTATATGCTGGGCCAAATTTTTATTCCAAATGACAGACAACTGCAATGTGTTTGCATGAATGTGTTTTAACCTATTATTTTTCATGTGTAAGAAAGAGTATCCACGTACATGGAGAAATTCATTAAATTTACTCATGCATCATATTTGGATTTGAATAAACCAGAGTGTTCATGTTTTCGTTTTCCTTAATCAGAAAATGAAATTAATTAAAGTAAAGGGAAAATAAAGAAGCATTTAATGGTATTCATGGATTTTTTTATGGCAATTGGTGACAAGACACAATTGCTGAAGTAGAAAAAGCATTTTAGCAACTCTTAGTCATTGCAGTTTATAGGCCAAATATTATATATAGGATGATGATGTGATTCAAATGTTTAACTACACTTAGTGACTACTGGAGGTTGTCCAGTGGCTTATGAGATATTTCAGAGTAGCGTTATTATAAGCATTTAATAGAGACACATTTTTTTTTCATTTTCACTATTATTTTTGATCATTGAAGCCCTTTCCAGATTTAAACTGATGAGTGAGTTACAAACTTGAGACAGTGAGGAAGCAGGGAGTTCTCAGATCTAAAGTCTAATCCTTTGGGGAGAAAGTATTAAAATAAAGAGTGAAGATAACAAGTTTGATGTTCAAGACTGAAAATTGGGCTGAGGTCTTTGGGGCATGGGGTTTTTCCTATTGCTCAAGAGCCTGAGTATTTTATTTAAGAAGATGTGTTGAATATATGCATCTGAATCTGATGGTTCCACCTCTGCCTACTGTGCAGAGATGAGTTTTGGTCTGTAGAGAAGCTCTTGCAGCCTGCTGTGGGAAAACTTGCTTTATGGAAACAAGACTGTCATTCTTTGATGAGAGAAAAGATACCTAGATATTTCTGTTAAAAAAAAAAATCTAAACAGCAGCAAAATTCCATTATCTGCCACCATCCTCTCAGGGTTCCCCTCACTCTGGCATCTTCACAGGAGCTGTCTGACCCAGGCTAGAGTCAGGGGAAAGGACACTGTCACTAGAATCCATCCAGCTTAGACTCAGCTGGATTTTCCATTCTTTTTGGACTTTGTGTTTGAAAGTGTGTAAGTATGGCTCCAAAACCAAATTTAAAATTAAGGGAAAAAAGCCAATTTTCTGCCTTTATACTAATATGAGAGCATGTATTATTGGAGTTATTCCAGGCAAATTACATTTTATTTTCTAAGATGTCACTTCCCCATGGTAGAAAATTGCATGAGGGCTCTGAGTCTGAGATCTAAGAGTTACTATATATTTTCTGAATTCCACTTTGTGAAACTTAACCTATCAGGTACAATGAACACTATTCTGGTGATGGGCATATTAAAAGCCCTGACCAGCAATATACAATGTATCCATGTAACAAAAACATTTACAGTCCCTTAACATTTTTAAAGAAAGAAAAAGTATTTTCAGATCAAAGTTAAAGACCATGTTATTTCCCACCCAAGCAAGGGAAATCCAGCCTTCTTGGGGTAGCAGACTGTATTTAAGGGTGGATCAGTCTGCAAAGATTTTCCATCCTATTGATTGCCATGGTTGATCAAGATGATCTAACCGAATGGATAGGGGTCCTCCTTTCTTCCTGAGCACTCATGTGGGAACTGCTCAAAGCTGCCTCAAAGGTGGTTATGAACGTTCCTTTGGATCTGAGAGGGCCAGACCAAAGAAAGGGATTGAAAACCCACTTCACCTCAGCACAGCCAACTAAAGTCAAAGCCTAATAGCTTTAGCTATGACAATACCAGTAAGATCAGAATTTCTGTTCTACAATGTTAGAAAACCAGATCCATATTTCAATTGCATCTCTCGATTCTAATTTGCTTCTGGTATATGAAGAGAGAACAGTATAAGCGTAGTGTGCTCGGGGATTGAGCTCTGCCGAAAGTATCAACTGAAAAAGAAGTTCTACACAAGGACTCCCGGGCAAAGAGAATGTTTCTCACTCACCCAAATATGCTCTGCTTCTCAGGCATGGATAGAAAACAAACATCACTATTTCGTGTTCCATAAAATGGAGATAATGTAGGATGTGGAGGAGGATGACCTGAGCTGATGTATATACACCCTTAGCATAGTACATGTCTAATAACAAGTGCTCAATAAATGGTAGCTCTCTCTAATTTCATTTTTGTTGTTAATAAAACAGAAAAGAGCAACAATTCATTATTAGGAGAAAAGCATTTGGAATAAAGAAGTGAAGTGTATGTAATCCTTTGCCCTATCCTTTGGCATTTTGTTGAGTTCAGAATTAGTTGAGTCACTATTAATATATTCTGGAATTATAGAATTTGATAACCTAAAAGGCACCTTATTCATCTATTTATTTGTTTATTGAGTATCTACTATGTATTAGAGATGGAGAGGGAAAGATGACTTAAGACACTGTCCTGTCCTCCAGGAATTCACACTCTAAGAGAAAAGGCTTATAAACAATGATAAAATGAAGAATAAATGCAATAGAGAGACTTTTAAAAATGCATTATGAAAGCATTGGTGATGAGGACTTAACTTACTGAAGATGTGAAGTCCTGGTATTTAGAAAAAGCTACCTGGAGTTTGAAAGCCAAACATTATATATGTGAAAATAGTATATTAGAATTTTTATTTATGGACAGTTGTCAAGGTATGTAATTTGTCTAGTTTCATAAGATGGGTTTAACTGAGGACAGGGAAAGATCCCAGGCCAATGGGATGACCCAGTGAGCTGACGTCAGGAAAGGCCCTACTCAGGAGAGCAAGATATGTGCATTGCGGGAATAAACCTTCCTGCAACCGTTGGCTTCCATAAGTCACAGTTGAAGCTGAAGACAAAATAATATTCAAAGAGTAGAAATTATCTCAGAAACTATCAGTACTAAGAATTTCAATCTAGTAACTAAACACAGAGAGTGTGGACAATAAAATAAATATTAGTTTGTGGTTCTGGGATATCAGTGCATTCATAGCCAGACTCTAGCCAGTGATTGAGAGACTAGAAAATGTAACTCACCCCCTGGAAAAGTCTGAAAAAATCAGAAAGGATATCACAGCCCCAGCCTAGCAGGCTGCATTTTAGCTCAAGCCTTTGGAGGTCACCAGGGTAGATGGCATTGGATCCACAGGCTGTGGAAAGGGGAGCAGGTTGGAGCCACTGCTAAGTTCTGGGTCAACGTTTTGAGGGTGTGGAGTAAGTAGGAAGAGCTCACAGTCCGCACCTGTCTCTGTATAAGATGATGCTCCAGATGCATCTCATCCCAGCTCTGGATGGTGGTGTGGGTTGATCAATTACTGGTTGATTTATATACTCACATTATTTTCAATAAGACTTAAGGTGACAATCAATGTGGCTTAAACCCACAGATCACTCAGAAACTGGCAGTTTAGGCTAGGCATGGTGGCTCATACCTATAATCCTAGCAGTCTGGGAGGCTGAGGCAGGAGGATCGCTTGAGGTCAGAAGTTCAAGACCAGCCTCAGCAAGAGTGAAATCCTGTCTCTATTAAAAATAGAAATTAGCTGGGTAACTAAAAACAAAAAATTAGCTGGGTGTGGTGGTGCACACCTGTAGTCCCAGCTACTCAGGAGGCTGAGGCAGGAGGATTGCTTGAGCTCAGGAGTTTGAGGTTGCTGTAAGCTAGGCTGATGCCATGGCACTCTAGCCTGGGCAACAGAGGAAGACTCTGTCAAAAGAAAAGAGGGAGGGAGGGAAGGAAGGAAAGAAGGCAGGCAGGCAGGCAAACTGGCAGTTTATCCAGAGTTGCTGTTTGTGTTTAGATCACATCTCCAGCTTATAGGATGAGGATGCCACTGTAATGGGAACAATTTACATAGGTGTCTTGTACATGATGGAGAGATATGTGATGGGAAATTGGGGTACTTGACACTTCTAGCAAGTAATGAAGTCATGTCTCAAGAAATCATATGGTTACAAAGTTTGGAGCTGAGTTGTCGGAGGCCCAGGTCAAACCTACCCAGGGACCAAAAGTCTTCATCCGAGCCTGCACATACTGGAACCATGACTGGTTTCTGCTATTCATAAGGACCCTTGACAGCTACAGGTGTGTCACAGCTCCTACAGGACTGATCTGCCTTCCTATGGTAAAAAGACATTCTCCCATGCCTCAAGGACATGGACAATCAGAGAATCTGGTTAAGCCACTCATGAGCTGTGGCTCTCAGACTCACCTACAGACATCCATTTATGCACAAAAACTGCATATTCATTCCTGGAATACTCATGTTGGACTATTGTGATTATCAATATTAATAGAAACTACTATTTTAGTGAGTGCATCTATGGCAGGCACAATGCCGGGTATTTTACAAATATTATTTCCAATCTTTGTAACGATCCTATGATATAGGTAGAATTATTAGCTATATTTTTTAAATAAATAAACTGAGGTTCATAGAGGTTAAAACAATTTTTCCTAGGACATAGACCGGGACAGGGGCTAAGGTGCTATTCAAATCAACTTCTATTGGATGCCAAGCCCAATGCTTTTTCCATCACCACCCTGTGTCTATACTTTTGTCACATGGCCCAACACAGTGCTTGGGCAATTTCTCTTATGTTCCAAGTTGTCCCTTAATGAATTCATAGACATCATTCATTTTCTGAGATATCTGGCAAAAGAAGCAACAACAAAAAAAGATTAAACAGAAAAAGTCCAGTGGGAACAGCACATAACAACCCTCTCTATATTATACACACACAGTGTATGCATGTGTACCAATTATATGTGCATATACATATATTACAAATACACACACATGCTGTCAAAAATTATAAAACTTCAAAATCACTGGACAAGAGAAAGTTGAAGACCTAATAAAATTCTTCAACTCTCTGAAAGCAAAACAAAAGCCATTTTTCACAAGAATAGTCTCAGAAGTGAGGATCCACGGCTAGGAATCCTGCCCTACCTTGTTCCCTCCACGCTGTTGGGCAGACTGTTGAGCTGCTGGTGTGGAAATGCAGCCACGGTCCCTTGAACAATCTACTTGGCAAAACCACACGTAAAAAGTCAGGGTGTCTTTCACTTTTCAGAAGTACCTGTCTCACATCCAGGAAAATTGCATAATAAAGAAAAAAACCAGAAATGTAATTTTAGTGTCCTTTTTTTTCAGCTTTTAAAAAATCTCTTTGTTGTGTGGCCCAGGCAGCTTTATGGGTTCTTTATGAGAAGTCAGGGGGCAATTTGAATGACTGTTTCCTTGGTAGAAATTAGAGCTGAGTAGGGATGATATCTGTTATCACTCATGGAGCCAGGGCAGAACGGAATATTCCATTACATGCTGGCAGCTGCGAGGGATTTCACAGTTTCTGGTGTCAGAGGTGAAGAGCTTCAATTTAAGGGAGACTTTTGGTTGTAAGGTTTGCTACAAGGAATTTGTGCTGCTTTTGATATGTGTATTTCGAAGTATGTAAGACCCAGAAATAGAAAAGCCCACTGGGAAAATCTGACAGATCATGAAAGCTAGTGGCCTGAAGGGGACTCCTCTCTCCTTCTTCCCGACATACATCACATATGTATATTTGGAGCAGACTGGAAATGTATGCTACAAATATACAGAGGGTGTGTTCTCATGGGGGACCTCACCGGGGAGACTTCCAGGCCTTTTCTGTTGAAAGTTGTCTTCCACTTTGACCTTTATCCTGTTAAAAATAAAAGCTTTGTTTTCTAGCTTTTCTGAGGAGACAGATTATACCTACTGCAAAGTAAAGATGCACAAAGCACTTCCTGAGACATGGAGGAGGGGACTTTTTTTTCTAGAAAACAAACCAACCTGAATGTGTGTGTGTGCTATGACTACATTTGTTTTTTCTTTCTTCTTGTGGTGGGGATGTGTCACATTTAATAAGTGGCTTTAACCCTTTTTTTATACCAAAATCCATATATTTCATGCCTGCCCCTTTGGGCCTCCAAGGAAAAGACAATATGGCAGAAAATACCAGGTCGGCAATAATTTATCACATCAGAGATAAGATTCTTTTTCTTATGAAGTAATGTGAATTTGTTCTCTCTAAAAACAAGGCTTTAGAAATGTGGAGGAAAATACAAGGATTTCATAAAATCTGGTGAATTTTTAATAATCTCCTGAATCCCTCTGAACAGAGAGCAAGGTTACTTTTCATTCACAGGGAGAGCAACTAGAATCTTTCCAGGTCCCAAAGTGTCATAGTCAAAACTTTCACTCTTGGCCAGAAGGCCACAAAACTTCCAGAACAAAAATGAAATGAAATATAATAACACAATAAACGTCTTAGAGGGTTCTAGAAATGCTGAAAATATTAATATCATGAGTGAGTCTCTTTGACCTGGGGATTATATACTTAGAGGTTCTTGAACTATAAAATATCTGTGGTCATACACTGGGGAAAAGAATTCTTATTCAGTAAATCGTGCTTGGAAAATTGAATAGCCACATCTAGAAGATTGAAACCGGATCCATGCCTTTTACCACTCACAAAAATCAACTCCTGATGGATAACAGACTTAAACATAAG
>CAUYSK010024818.1:0-11328 GCA_963575035.1 Avahi laniger | reverse complement strand
GGCCACATCCCTCCGAGGACCCAAGTCGCCCTTAGGGTGCCTGTCTGAGAAACTCAAGGCTGTCAAAAGAACTTGCTGTTCCTGTCGGCCGGCACCTGCAGGTGGGTCTGTCCCAGTCTCTGGGATGGCAGGAGCCTCACTTCCAAGCTCCAGGTAGCAAACCAGACGGCTTCCCCATGAACCAGCCCCTCTTCTCTCTGCTTTTCCCGTCCCTGCCTCCACAAGTCCCTGCTCACGCCCCTTCATGCTTCCTCCTCCTCGCTCTAAAACACCCAGTGGCCTGCGCACAAATCCACGTCGAGTTCAGTTCCCACGGGAACTGGGGGGGGGACACTCTCCGTCCCGCGGTCACACGCCCCTGATGAAAATCAGCCTGACCGCTTTACGGGCGTCTGGCTTTATTGTTGACATTGATTATCAAAAAGGTTTCTAGGTCGGGCACGGTGGCTCACGCCTGTAATCCTAGCTCCCTGGGAGGCTGAGATGGGAGGATCATTCTGAGCTCAGGAGTTCGAGACCAGCCTGAGCAAGAGCGAGACCCCATCTCTACCAAAAATAGAAAGAAATTAATTGGAGAGCTAAAAATATATAGAAAAAATTAGCCGGGCATGGTGGCGCATGCCTGTAGTCCCAGCTACTCGGGAGGCTGAGGCAGGAGGATCGCTTGAGCCCAGGAGTTTGAGGTTGCTGTGAGCTAGGCTGACGCCACGGCACTCGCCCCAGGCAAGAGCGTGCCCCTCTGTCTCAAAAAAAAAAAAAAAAAAAAGAACCTTGTCGCGCCAGGCTCTGCGGCGGCAGCTTTCGTAGCTGTGTTTCACTGAGTCCTCCCAACAACCTTGTGAGGCAGGAAAGGGAGGAAACCGGGCCTCCGAGGGTTTGAGAACTTTGCTCACTCAAGGTTACAGGTGAGGCTCAGACCCAGGTGGTCTGATTGCAAAGCCCACCTCTCAGGGGAAGTCTGCAGCGCAAAAAAAGGCCCAGAATCCTGAGCTACGCCTGCCACGCTTGGGATGCTCGTTCCTATTTGCTTAAGAGGCTGGGTGCAAGATAAATATTTAGGCAACATTTAAAAAAGAAAACTGTGGGAGCACTTTTCTAAACCAACATCGAAGATGCAAAGGATTTAAATTGGCCCCGGTTGACCCAAAACTAGAATCCAAGGTTGTGCAGACTAATCCTCAATAGGAACTTTACAGTCTTATTTACCTTGATGGAGGAATGTTTGGAGGAATTTCCTCCACGTCGGGAACCGTTTCTCACTGACTGGCTGTGCGTGCTGTGCTAAAATGCCCGCCAGCTCCTTGGAGATCCTCGCCAAAGCTGGCTCCTGCAGAAACAAATTAAATAGAACCACAAGCAATTTTACTGCAGAAATGAAAACTGCTTGTGGAGTGATTAAAAACCAGGCTTCCAACAGGCAAAAAAAATGTGGTTACTGTTTACCCAGAGTCAGAAAGCCATTTTGAAAATTTTCTCTATTTTTCCAGCCATTTCAGTTTTCATATTTCAAAGTGATTTGGCCCCCTGAAAATTGCTGCTAACTGTGCCTGTTGTCTCCGAAAGGTACCCTTCTGTCTGGGCGTCAGGACATCCGGGTTTTAGACCCGCTGCCACCTGAGCAGCAGTGTCCTTGGGCAATGTGCCTCCCCGCTCTGGGCCTCAGTTTCCCTGTATGTAACTAGCTTGTCCTTAAGATCTTTCAGACTGGGACGTTTTTTATTCTATGACCCTAACAGGGAGGACTCGGGGAGAAACAATGGAATTGGCAAGGTCTTTCTTCGGCACCTTCATCTCTTTAATTCGGCTCTTTCCCCCTTGTTGGTGGATATCTGCGTCCGGCAACTTTGTCGTCAAAGCCCTAAATTACAGGCTGAAGCTGCAAAGGTGGGATTTTAGGTAGGGACAGGTTGGGAGAGTCAGGTGGGGAAGAGCACTGGGGCCAGCCTCCGCCTGCCTGAATTCCCCGAAGTCATAGTCCCATCTGTCTAGAAGTGAGGCGGCCCCACGCCACATGCAAAACCGTTCAAAGACTACAGAGTCTCCAGTCAAAATGAAATCAGTCGGAAACCCTCTAATGACTAAGAGGTCTGGCTTTTGATATAAAAAGCCTTGGTTTGCCAGGACAATTTTCTTTTCAGATGTCATAAGTTACAGTGCGCTTCCTCTTAGACTACCTAAAAATTTTCAAACAGAAGCCACCTCTTCAGATGTTGTTTCTGCCAGATGTGGGACAGAGTACTGGCCACCAACCCACAGGACAGACAGTATTTATACTCAGAATGAGGGACATTGACAAGAAAAACTTAGGCTTGCTTTCGGTTGCAGGGGAACTTCTGAATCTAAGAATACTGTGGAGGAATCAGCCCTGGGGGTGGGGCTGGAAGGAATCTTAGAAATAATCTGCACAGTCATTTATTTCAATGTCCCTAATATTGAAAAGTGACTGTCCTCTATTTGCCCCCTCCCCCAGTCTTTGCACCATCTGGCTGATTCTGGGTCCAGTGCCCACTGAGGACCCACAATAGAAGACAAACATCGGAGAGGATACTCCAGGCAGGTCCAAATCATCAGAATAAGTTCAGAAATATCCAGAAAATCCTGGCGGGAGAGTCTCACGGGTTAGGTTAGTAAGCGCTTGACATGCAAGACAGCAAAGCCCTGGAAACGGAGCGTGCCCAGGCAGGGTGAGCCTCTGGGTGTGGCAGGTCTGTCAAGAAGGGCTGGGACGCCGGCTGGTGTAGAGCCTCTGGCGGGCGACGCGGAGAACGTGGAGGACACGGAGGCAACGCTATTGCTGCCAAAGCAATAGGCCTTTCCCCTCCCTTTGTATCCTATACGCGGTACACATTTTCTCTGATCCTCACTGTGAACGACCCGATCCCCCAAAGCCCTGCACCTAAATCATAAACACGCTCATGAAATGCGCGGCTCTGGCAACCCGGACCCCTCTCTGCCCTTCTGTGAGCAGTCCACCCCATCCTTCTTTCTCTCTGTTTCCTACTTGCTTCAGTGAAAACCACTCTGCCCTGTCGAGGAAGACCACCGTCCCTGATTCGTGAAGTGCCCCGAGCCGGGACGACGAAACACGGCTTTAGACTCAGCTGCGCGGGGAAGGAAGCCTCGCGGCCCGGGCCCTCTCCCAGGGACGTGGGGGGTTCTTTCCGTTCTGCTTTGGTTGAAGGGGCTTTTTCTGCTCCGCTTCTGAAGAGTTTGAAACCAGCTACCCAGTTAAATGCTGTCACCATTCACATCAAGACAGTCTAAGAGAAATCATTCATTCATTCATCCGTACATCGAAAAATTACAGTGTCAGGCCTTTTAAGTAATTGTGCTAGAAAAACAGTGTTTATGTATTTCATGGGTTTTTTGGTGCAGGGGGAGAGCTGGAGGGGAAGCGGGAAGGAGCCTTGTCACCTGACCTTGAAACTGGAGCTCCTTCAACTCCGGGACCAAGTCCAAAGTCCTCCGCCGACAGAAGATGAAGGCCCTTTGGGACGTGGCCTCTGGCTCCTGATGTAGCCTCACTTCTGCCCTCGCCAGCTCCCAGCCTCCCCTTAAACCGCCTTCCCCTCCCCTCCTCCTTCTTCCTCCCTTGCTGACTCCTCCTCATGCTTTCTGAGGTAGTGCCAGAAGCTTTCTGTGCCACCCCCGTGGCTGTCCTCTCCGCTGTTCTCCGGCTCCCGTGGGGCTCCCTAATGGCGCGGACACTGGCCCTGAGGTCAGTCTCCCCAGGCCCAGCGCAGGGAGCACTGAAGGTCTGCGGAACGACTCCCGCTGGTGGGAACCTCAGGCCGTGGTTCCGAAGGTGCAAAACCAGGGAGAACGTGACACCTCTCGACAGGTTCCTTCCTTGCTGTCCAGAGACCACCCAGCGGGATGGCCGCTTAAGAGCCACCAATTCTTCCTCGGTGGGTTTCGTGGGATTCCCTGCTTCTGAGGGGCATCAGGAAGATAAATGACGTGACATTTACGAAGTGTCACCTCAGAAGCAACACGCTATGGGAGGGCCAATAACTCACAAGGCTGCCGCTCGTGTGTGGCATCTGGACACTGCCAGGCTGCCACCACCGCCTCTGCGGCCAGGGCCAGCCATTCTGCCTTGACACCGAGTGTCTTCACTGCGCACAAAGCCACAGCGAGGGGGGAGATCTCCTGGAGGAAAGCGAGCGGCAGGGATCTGGAGGATGAACCGCGCCCACCGTGAGAAGCACACAGCTGAAGGCCCTGGCGGGGTGACGTTCAGCAGGGCGTGCTGGCACGCGGAGGCGGCTCGGGGCCGTGATTAACTCGCCAAGCAAAAGGCGTGGCGAGGAATAGTGGGGGGCGGGAGGGGAGGGGTATTAACTGTTTAATTTATTTCTTTATTTTGAAAGTGTCTGATAGAAAATATAAGGATTATACTAAGAATGGCCTTAGTACCAATGAAAAGAAAAAAAAGAATCTCTCTACCAAGGAAAAAAAAAAAGAATACAGGACCGGTATACGTTAACACAAGGACAGCAAAATGACATTCTGTGTTAAGAGCTTCATTTTATTTTATTCCCCCCTAAACAGCCCTCAACAGCGCAGTCTCTGCTGGGACCCAGCACCTGCCTGTGAACCGGTGGGTTAGGCCAGAGCTCAGATCCAAGAGCAAGGGACCCCACCACAGCTGCAATGTGACAAGCCAAGAACACCCTCTTCTTCAGAAGCAACAAGGTCTCAGTGGCCACAAGGCATCTACCAGTGTCAGATGCAAATTTTCGGTTTGGGGAGGAATTTCTGTTCTCTAGAGTTTATCATTTTGCATAGCTCGAACATAATTAGCACAGCTTTAAGGGCAGATGCTGGTAAGGCAAGGTCTGTAGCTACTCAGGTTTGTTCAGTTCAGAACAAACTTAAGTACACACAGACACACACACACAGAGCCACGCCAAACAAACCCTCTCATTCACGTGAGTCATTAGGACCGTATCTGTAAAATACTTTCTCTTGTTTGTCACAGGGTCACATGCACGAGCTCATTTGGTCCTTGCAGCAACACTCTGAGGTGGGCAAGTGCGACGCTATTTCCTTTGCTTTACAGATGGGACGCACTTAGAATGAAGAGGCTTGTATAAGATCACTTGCTGAGTTGTCAGGTTCTGTTATTGGGTAATTTTCAACAAATGACTGAAGACAGAAAATAACAGAGTTGGGGCACCATCGCTAGCTTGCTTTCTTCCCCTCCCTCGGCAGGGGTGCATGGACGTCTGCTGCAAGCCAGCAACAGCGGTGCACTTCTCCGTCTTACAAACCTGTGAAATGAGTAGTTAGAAGTTCCGTTTCAGTGAGTGACGCCAAGGCGACAGGCGACCAAGTCAGTGTTTGAGCCACATGGAGCAGGTCGTTGAGAGAAATGACTCGGGGTGTGAAGAGGAAAACACATGCCTTGCGAATGATAAACAAGTGGTAGAAAAATACACTTTACTTTTGGAAAAAAGTGTCAGAATTCCAGATTTTCATTCCATCATGATTGCCCTCGCTCTGGGAATGCACGTTAGCTGCTGGCTTTTGTGGAGCTGATTGCTCCGGGTAAGTCCCATCAGGAGAAACCCCAGCCCCGTCTCCGCCACGGCACAGGCTTGTCCGCACCCACGTCTACCCTTCAGAGTGCAGCGACAGTAGGCATGACCTGGCGAGGTTCCAAGACATCTGCAGAAGGCAGAAGGCCTCCCACAGCCTGACCGATGCATCCCGGAGATTCTTGCCTATCAGGCATGGACCTTGCCTCTTGTGATCTCTCTTTTTCCACCAAGAAAAGCATAAATTTGAAGGAAGAGATATTTGACTGAAGGAAATTCAGGCTATCTCAGGGGAAGCCACTAGCATATCCAGTTTAACATTGCCCTCAATGATGAAAGCTACTTCAAACTGCAGACAGTTAGCTTTTCTAACCAAGCAAATTCCAAGTGTGCCTCTGAGTGTGTGTGTGTGTGTGTGTGTGTGTGTGTGTGTGCCCGTGTATGTGTTGGGGAGGTTGGGAGAAGAAGAAGGAAGACAAATTAGAACACTCTCAGTATCAATCCCATCGAAGTTCATATTTTATTTTAGCGGCTTCTTTGCTGACTCTGCAATAGTAAATTAAGTAAAACAGCTTTTTGGCTAATCACCTCAAGTCTCCCATATCAGGTACTGATGGTGTTCAAAAGAAAACCAAGGGACCTGGCTAGATGGTTTAGCTACCTAGATGCTTCTGATACCCCTAAGTGGAGGACTGGCGAGTCGCATAAGGTCAAAAGGGCAAGACTGTGAGTCGGAAGACTACGCAACACTGTCATTGTTGGAAAGGGCCATGTGGACCACCCAGGATAAATGACTCATGTAAGAGGAGAGGGAACAGGGGCTTCTAGAGTCACACAGGGAGAGTGCGGGTGAGTGTGCCCTATGACCCCACCCCCGCCACTGCCTCTTTCAGGGTGTGACGTGTGGAGCACCAGGAAAAGTGCTCAGTATTTGGGTCAGTTAGTGGCTCAGAGATGGAGAGAAGGGAGGAGGAATTCCAAATTTGAGGGTGAATTTAGAAGGGCTGCTTTGCTGTGTGCAGGATAAATTCGAGTCACTTTTTGGGAACAAGGATAGCTCTCGCTTATTGAAAGCTTACCATGTGGCAGGCATATTCTGGGGTTTTACGTTTATTACCCCACAGCCACTCTCTGGGGTAGGTAGTACCATGCCCTCTTCATGTTATATGTCCGGGAGCTGGGATTCAAACCAGTTGCTACCGGAGTGCCATGGTGCAATCGAGTCTGTGCCGGTAACTGCCATCGAGGCATCAAAGGTCAGTCTGGGCGGGATTAGATCATCCACAGCTCATGCTAATCCTGTGCTGGCAAGTTTATGAGAAAGAGCGGACGTCTGCTGTTGGCTGCCCAGCACTCTGTCCCCTCTTTCAGAGTAATGATACCCAAACTTCTTTCAGAAACTGCGCCTACCCCATTCTTAGCTTTGCAGGTTGATGGCAAATGACTGCCCCACTCAGCTCTGAGGGTGGACCACTGACCAGGAAAGCCCCACCCTGGCCACAGTGGCACATGGCCCATTTAGGACAATCAAATGTTAGGAAGCCTTCCTGGGGTCCCCTGAGAGAGCAGCTTTATGCTCTTCTGACACTGCTACGCAGGTGAGACGTTCTTTCTTCCTATTGCCTTGACCAAGGACAAACTCTAGGAGCTACTTGCAGCCACTGTGCACCCCTGAGGACAGCCAGCCTTATAGTGGAGCTGACAGGGTGTAGAGGAAAGGTGGAAAGTAACTGAGTCCTCAATGACATCATCGAGACACTGGATTAAGCCTTGTCTGAAGGCCAGACCAACCTCTGAGTTTTCAGTTAGCTGAGATAATAAATTTTCTTTATTTTTAAAGCCAGTTTGAGTTCGGTTTCCTGTTACTTGAAGCTTAAAACACTTTAAACTGATACAAATTGCTGGGCCAAACTATGTACCCAGCATTCGCGATGAGCGTTTTAAGCCAGCAAATGCTCTGATCACCCCGCGTGCTGGTTACTCTCATTCCGCAATCAGCAGTGAAGTTTTCTCTCATTCCTTTCCATTAAGATTATTAAAAATAGTCCCTCTTTAGGGTGCAAAAATATGCTGAGAGAATGAAGAAAAAATGAAAATGTCTTCAGCAAGTCATAAACTACTTCCCACACCTACTTAAAGTTTAAGGACTGCTTTAATACTCCATGTTTAATTGTTAATTGAGAATTTAAAAATCAAAAATGCCAACTTTGCCTCCGATGAGATGGAAAATTATGCTGCCGTAGAAGGTAACATAATGTAAAACAGCCAACATTACTAAGGCACACAAATGTTTTTGGTATGTAAAATTGCTTTGTAAAATATTTGCTCCATCTGCTGAAAGCGGCAAAGACAATTTTCCCTTGATAGCTAATGGCCCATTTCGCCTGTGTGGCAAGTGATTCGCTGCGGTGGCGGCTCTCATTAAACAGAATGGTGAAAATGCGGTATATAATTCCATACTTATGTAGCATTATCTACTCGCGGCTTCTCGAGGAGTCTGTCCCTCATTATCTGGGCCTCCACCTTGCACCAACATGCAGGCCTAGCGGTTGATTTGACTCAAGAAGCGTTTTGTCCAACTGAGGCACATATGTCGTGCCTCCATTCCAAAGCTCAGCACAACTGCTTTGCCCCCACCACAAACACTAGAAAGGTTCATTCCTTTTCAACTTTCCAGCACTTAAACTGCTGTTTCTTTTTTCCCCTCACCACAGGGGCTCGTGGTTTTCTTTCTAGGCTCACCCCATCTTGTGCTGCATGCTGGGGGTTTCAATAGATAAAGATTAAATGCTTCTCAAAATGCTTAATCGAACTTTGCACATACACAAAAGCAGGAAAATTTTTCCCCAGGACAAAACTGCCATCATCAAAGCCCCGACAAACACTGTCCTTGGTTTCTGGCGTACGTGGGGGTCTGTGATCTCTTTCAAGGAGTTGTTTACTCTCTGAATGACTTCAACATCTGCTAAAGGAACAATTAAAAGTAAATAATCCAGGGTGGTTTAAAAAAAGAAGAATATGCTCATGTGTTGGGAACGATATTAAAAAGTAGTTACAGCAGCAAATGGCTGGTGTTTTAAAAATATTTTTTAACGTTGGAAATGGTTTGAAAGGAAATTGTATTAAAATATAAGAATGACATCAAGTAAATACATGTGACTGTTTTAAAGATTATGCAATATTTTAAAGCAGAAATCATGCAGTTTTGAAATCAACCATAAGTGAAAGTAGCCATAATTATTATTACTGGTAATAGGTTTCTTTCTATCTAGAGAGATATCGCTGGTTGAGAAAATTGCATATGCTGATGAAAACTGTTTAATTGAAAATTAAAAACAAAAGAAAACACATGTGCCCTTTGGACTTGATTTTTTCATTCAAGTAGTGGGGGAGAGGGGTGGGTTTGGGGAATGAAATGAGAGACTATCTGGAGAATTTACATTTTAATTTCATACAAAAGGAATGGGCAAGCAGCAACTTTCCTTAACGCAGCGAAGACCTGTGCTTTCTTTGATGTTTCCACTTATACAAATGTATATACTCAAGGCAGATACAGTGGTGATATATGTTGATTG
Organism: Avahi laniger; assembly: GCA_963575035.1. Lineage (NCBI taxonomy): Eukaryota > Metazoa > Chordata > Mammalia > Primates > Indriidae > Avahi > Avahi laniger. Next base: position 2,210 of record CAUYSK010024818.1, on the reverse strand, counting down.
CTTTATTTCTACAGACCATGCTCATTAAAATACCAGGATAATAAATCAACGAATTCCAAAGTCAAGATTTTTGTTGGATCTGGCGCAGTTTCAGGAAAGTCTGAGTCTTCTCAAGGGCATCGCTCCCTCACCAAGGGGCACCGAGGACAGACGACCAGAAGCAAATGGCGCAGTTGCCGTCAGAGGAGAATAAACCTCACTCTGAATCCGTTCCAAGTGCCCACGCCTGCTCTGTGGCTTTCAGCAAAGCAGACGTCTCTAAAAGAACTCCGACGGGGACTTCCTGGACGTGAAAACACTAACCAATTCTCGTTCCTCTCATCTTTTGCTTTATTCCTTCCTTCCACGCTGTTATTGCGAAAAACTGGCAGTTAAATTCAATTGATTCAAAATATTCTGGATCCATATGGCCGCCAACCCTGGAGCTGAGGCGGCGACAGCGCCTCGCTGCTGTTTCCAAGCGTTTGCCGCTCCTCCAGTCCCCAGATGGCGGGACTAGCATTTAAACCTCCTTTTCTCTGCCTCGTACAATAGACCTTGGCACCATTTCAACTGTTTACTCCGGTAATTAACAGCTCTGATACCACAACAATTACAACTCCTACACTCTCACCACAATAATGCTATGAATTAGTGAGAGCTAATGGCTGGAAGGTAGAGTGTTTCCAGACTGTGAGATCTGTGCATTTTTAGAATAAAATAAAAGGTACAAACAGCACGCTTGCAGTAGACAATGATTACCTAGTAATTAGTTTACACAAAGCTTCCTATTTAATGGCAAAACGCTGTAATTAACGTGTGACAGAAAATCAAAGGGTACTTTGTAAGCATATGAAAAATTAACACTGCAGGCCCATAGCTTTATGTACTGATTAGAAGCATATTAAATCAATAGGACACACAAACCAACAGCTTGTGTAGCTGGTTATTATGGGTCCTCGGAAGCGGCGCCCCGGCTTTCACTTCGCTTGGGGAGGCAATTTTGCTTCTCCTGTCATCTTCCTCAGGCACAGAAAAGCACCTCCCATTCAACCCTGGCAGCTTCATGAAAATAACCACTGAACTGGAAGAAAACGTTCTAAGTCATTCTCAGAGATAAGGAAAAATATGGAAATGATTAAGACTTTCCAATGATTGTGGTGACGTGCTGCTACACTAATTAGAAAATACGCCAACTGGAACCAGAAAATAAAGCGACCAAGTCTCAATCTTTTGGTCAGAATAGTCTGGACTTTACCAAGCCTCTTTATTCAATATGTAGAAAGTTCAGATAAATGGAATCGCTTTCTATTTTTTAATGGTAAGAAACAAGGCTGCTGTCAAGGTTTGTTTGTTTTAAAGGCATCATCTGAGTTAAGTCTTAGGTAGGAACAACTGAATCAACAGTCTGAATCTTCAACGGCCACGATCCTACGTAACGATAATTGATGTATACCACAATCTTCTGGACGCCTACGAGATCCTAAAGGACCTTCTGAATCACTAAAGAAAGATTAAATTGTATGTGCTTGTTCGATAATTACCTGTATGTTGTTGCAATACAATTTTATGATAATATTAATAATAATAATAGGTAGCATTTTTTTGAAATCTTGTTATGTGCTAAACATATTGCTGGCAAATTCACAAGATTATCTCATTTAATTCTCACCCCCTCCCCAAGAGACGGGCATTTATATCCCTATTTACAGATGAAGAAAATGGAGACTTGGAGAGCTGAAGAAACTGCCTGTGCTTATCCCCTAGCAAGCATGGGAGCCTAACCTAGATGTGCCTGGGCTTCGGAACCCCATGAAGCCAAACTACCTCTTAGTTACCCTGAATGCTCACTGAGTAGTGGAATGTTCATCTATTTGGAGTAGCCTATTCCAATACTCATTCTGCTTAAAAGGGAGTTTACTATGTCAACCTGGAACAGGAGCCCCCCCCCCCAAAAAAACAAAGAAAATGAAAACAAACAGAATATTTGGTTGCTTATGCAAAAAACAGGGCTTTAAATACTCACTATATTTTTAATGCTACATCTGATTGTGAAGGTAGGCTACTCAAAGAATTGAGAATTTACAGGCTCACTAAAATGATCACGATAGTGTATTAAATTGAGACGGGCATTGAAATCTGTCGCCCCATGAATAATCAAAGTGTGATGTCTAGAATTCTCTCTCATCACCCAGGTATGTGAGGCAATGGGGTTGCAAGAGCTGAATCTT
>CAUYSK010024817.1:0-10233 GCA_963575035.1 Avahi laniger | reverse complement strand
GAGCAAGAGCGAGACCCCGTCTCTACCAAAAATAGAAAGAAATTAATTGGACAGCTAAAAATATATAGAAAAAAAAAATTAGCCGGGCATGGTGGCGCATGCCTGTAGTCCCAGCTACTTGGGAGGCTGAGGCAGTAGGATCGCTTGAGCCCAGGAGTCTGAGGTTGCTGTGAGCTAGGCTGACGCCATGGCACTCACTCTAGCCAGGGCAACAAAGTGAGTCTCTGTCTCAAAAAAAAAAAAAAAACTCAAACTGTACATTTAAAATGGTATATTATATGTAATTAGATCCCAATAAACCTCATTTTTCAAAAAAGCAATTATGTTCCTTGAACTGTGATCTGATGAAAAAATAAAAAAGCAATTATGAATTTTCTACTGTTCTCTAAATCACACCTTAATTTCAGAACCTCAAATGTAATAGAGATTTACAGACCAGGAGTCGGAACACTTCAGCCCATGAACTGGCCTACTACCTGTTTTTGTATAGCCCACAAGCTAAGAATAGTTTTTCTGTGTTTAAGTGGTTGAAAAAAAATCAAAAGAAGATTATTTCATATGCATAAAAATGATACAAAATTCAAAGTTCAGTATTCATAAGTAAATTTTATTAGAACACCAAGAAGCTCATTTGTTTACATACACTGTCTATTATCTACTTTTGGGCTACCACAGCATTGCTGAGGAGTTGTGACATGGATCATATGGCCCACAATCCCTAAAGTATTTACTACCTGACTCTTTACAAAAAATGTTTGCTGATCTCTGCCTTAGATACACGTTAATATTTTCTATGCGGATTATGATACCTAGCAAGAGTCACACCAGCACAAATCTCTTTTCTACACATAGTAGCTCTAAAATTTTTACAGCCATAAAAACTTTTTTTCAAGGAAACCAACATGTAAATGAGGTTTAGTTAAGGTATAGAGGCACTAAATAAAGTCTTGGGGTAACCTCTGAAGAAGGTCCTTCAAATCCCAAAACAGTATTTTTCACACAGCCTATTGCAACCAATTTGGCATCAATCTAACAAGCTGATTTTATGATTAACATAAAAAAAAGAGAGAGTTGAATAATATAGAAAATCAGAGTACCTCATATCTAGTAGAGTTTCAATCACAAATTCTTTCACCAAATATCTCAGTACCTATGCACCAGGTATTGTAAATCTTCATTATAAAGGAGGATTTTTAAAAAAAAAAGTATAAAACAGATAAAAACTATTTTATATACTAAAGCTCTGGTGTAATTTGAAAACCACCATCCTTGGTACATCTGTCCCAAAAGTGTTAGCAACAGCAGCTACATTATAAGAATGAAAATGATGTTTCATTTGATGTTACAGAGCTTCCAGAAAATATAAAGTTAATTGAGTTCAAAGCAATTTTTATATTCTGTATCAAGAGCATTCCTAGGACCCAGAAAGGAAAGTTACTGGGCATCAATTTCCCTCTATAAGCATAGTCTTGATAAGGGAAGGAGCAAGAATAATAGTTTTTTTTAAGCCCAGGAGAGTATGTGGAAACCAAAACAATCTCAGAGGGTAGAGGGGAGAAAAAAATAATTGCTTAATTTTAGGATGGAGGCTGTATTAAGAGTTTCTTCTGACTACCATGATAATTAAGTATGATTGTAAATTAGGTTGGGAGCCAAAAGAAACCGAAAAATAAAAACCACCTCCCAGAACATGTCAATGCCTCCACAAAATATTTAAGGAAGGAATGGAACAAATGAGGATATATTTGTTCTTATACTAACATGAAGTTAATCTATAACACGATGATTAAGAAAGCACTATTTAACCTTAAAAACAGAAACGTTCCCAAACCCTATTTTGAATTCAGAAGTTCTGTAACTATTGCTGATTCTTACTTGACAGAATAACCAACATAGGTGAAACAGACAAAGAGAATGAGTAAAGGACTCAAAACAACTTAACTTCTGAGGAAGAAAAAATCTAGAAGAAAATATAAATAAATAAAAAAAAAGAAAAAATCTAGGAAGAGCTACTGATAAAAAAAAAAGGCGTATCTTAATGACAATTTGAAGCAGAAATATAAGAAGATTAGGAACATACTGGATTTCATAAAACAAGGGGATGACACAAAATGTTCACTAAGCACTCAACTAAGTTAATATCAAAGAAACAAAATGCACCTATGCAGTTCTGAAGGAGAAAACAAATTTCTGATTGTACAGAAAATGAAAAGAAAAAACACTAGTCATTCCATTCTACAACACGGTAGGTATCAGGTCTTAGAAAATGCCAAAAAACAATGGAGCCTACTACTTCCCTCTCTTCCCCATCACTCATAAAACATAGATTTCCAGCTGCTATAGCCACATCCACTTCCTAGTCATTCTAATAAGGAAAGCAAGATACAGAAAAACAAGAAAAGTCAGACTGCTCTAGCCTCTTATCCTAATTTTTCTGGCTTATTATACAAATATGTACAATTAAATCAAGTTAATGCTCACATTTACTACATTCAAGGAGTCAAACGCACAGTCCAACATTCCTTTCTTAGCTGTTTACTGACAATCAATTCCTTTAATGGCCAGATATACAAATAACTGATAGATAACTTTCTAAATAGAAAGAGTGAGTGGATGCCTGAAAGGGGGAGTTGATTTTGAGAGAGAGAGTGTACAAAAAGAGAACACTAGAAATACCAAAGATAAACAACTATTTTATAATTTTGCCAAAAGTGTACCCTTGAATATATTCAGACAAGTATTAGCAATAACCAGCACTGCATAAGAACCTATCTTAGTGGGAATACCACTTTTCAGAGGTATGATGCAATCCAACCTGGCATGGTTCACAAAGACGTATTTTAATACAGTGGACCTCATTATAAAGGAGAGCCTATCCCAGATTATTCCCTAGTCCATGATTATAATTACACAGCTTAACCAAGATTGACGGTACGAGATCTTGAAAACAGAACGTAATAAAACTGTATTTGCAATGCAATTGTATGAAGCTCCCATCTACAGAAACTCAGCATAAGAAGAACAGTTAATAAATATCACACCCTGGTATCACACATTTTAAAAATTAAATGTATCTATTATACTGTATGGTCATATTATATCATATACTATATTCTGGTCATAGAATTGTGGTCATCTGGTCATAGAAAGTAACATCAAGGAAATATAAATGGTCAGAAGCAAATGTTTAATGCCAAAATTGTAAGCACTTTCATTTGATAAATATTTAATAAGCTCCCATCATTTACCAGAATATTTTATTCTGAGCATCTACAAAGTAATACAAATATAGGACATGACATTTGTTCACTTTCCAACACAATTTTAAAAACTAAAATCTACATCTTATGTTTAAAATATTTAACAGTAAAAAAATTAAAAACCTTATACCCCCAAAAATGATCAGTTAAATAAATCATAGTATATCTAATGATACATAAAAAGTTTTGCTATAAGTTTTTAAAAATTAAAAAATTATATACAGTGCATTATATAAGTATAAAAAAGAATAGAATACACTAAAATGTTTATAGTGATAATATCTTAGTGGTGAGAGTACAGATTTTTTTTTTTTTTACTTTTTGTACTTATATTTCTCTAATTTTCTCATAATGAACATGCTTTCCCCCTATAATTATAATTAGAAAGTTTTTATTGCAGCTGAAATTTCCCTCTTAGAAATTAAAAAAACCCAACCCTATATTTTACTGTCAGGTAAGATAAATCTTTAGAATAAAATGTGTCATTACACACAAGCACAATTTTTCATTTCTTTCCATGTACTTCACAATTTTAAGAAATTCCTTTAAGTATATATAAGGAAGACAGTTCAATTAAAAGACCACAGTACATTTCAGTTTCCACTGAATTAATATCAACTTTAAATTTAAAATTATTTTATCATCTGTAATATGGATATCTATATTTAAGAGATCCATTTTTTAATCATTTATCACTCCCCCACCAAATACATTTATTATTAGTTCATAAGAAAATGTACAGGAAAAACTACTATTCATCACTAAACATTAAACCCTGGGTGGAGGGGACAGTGGGAAACACTTGATTTTCAATTAAATAAAATTCATTAAGAGTTTCCTTATGGTTTCAGAAGATACCATATGCTTTCCAAATAGCGGCAATTTAAACAAATTCACCTAGCCTAGAGGTTCTCAAGCACTGGTACATGGGAATTGCTCAGGAAGTGTAGCAAATATAGAAGCCCATGGCCCTAGTTTTCACCTACTAAACCAGAATCTTCAGGGGGTAGAGTTCCAAACAATCTGGCCCTTTCAAATAAAATAGCAGGGTAGAGATTTTACTAAACAAAAGCCTTCTCTATAGAACTGCAAATTGTTCTAATAACTCTGAAACAAAGTTCTTAATATAAATAATGTTATAACAAGAGAATTACAATTTCATAACCTCTACCTATTAATTTATCCTTTCTACTCTGTAGTAGTCTTCAAACAAGATACAACTCAACAAAACCACACGTGTATCACAGAGTACATAAAGCCCAGAGGCACCTGTGCCTGGTAAGACAAAGGCATATCCGATTCCTAGAGAAAACAGACAGCAGATGTGACCCCTAGTATTTATCCATTAAAAACAATGTATCCTAAAAATAAATTTCCATGTCAACGAAACAAAGCTCTTTATAAATAAGAAGGAATGTGGAAGTGTGGGGAAGACAAGAGGAAGCTTCAGAAAGTTAAGTACCAAAAGCCAGGAAACAAGGCAAAATGAATTGTAACTGGGGACAAGTGAAACAGAATAAACTAGGAAAAGGAAGAAAAGCTTTATCCTTAGAATCCAAGAAGTCTGGGGAAATGAATAGATATTAGAGGAAACTGATCTGACCAGAAATGCAAGCTGGAAAGTGATTTTTAAGAAATAAGAAAAAAATGAGAAATTTAGAATAGATCAAATGATGGTACAGAACACATTTTGGGAATATAGGTAAAGATGGTATAAAAGGGTGGAAAACCAATATTATTGTGAACTGATACTAAACAAAGCAAGCATACTGGATGAATTTCCAAAGTAAAGATGATGAAGCAGGAAAAAGAGAATTGCATAGAGAGAAGAAAGAATGAGACATTATGAGAATTGGGAAACAAGATGTAAGTAGCAGGTAGGAAAGAGAACTTTGTGCAAAGTCAACAGAATAAGTCGCATTAACCTAATCAATAACTGTAGAGCACAGTTATACCATGTATTATCTTATTATTTGTAAAGCATAATAAAGTATGTTGTTTTATGCAATAAAATACCAAATCCTTATAATAAAGTTTATGTAATAAAAACAAAATGTAAATAAGATAATTTGATGAGGTGTTAAGAGGCTAAATAATGTAAAAATAGGCTGAGAGAAGCACAGACTAAAGGAAAGGAGAAAGTGAAAGGGAAAAAAAGACAAAAAGGAAGACAACACACAGAAATTAATCAAACCTATAATAAATAGGTAGGAATAAAAAGGTGTGAAAGCACAGTGAAAACTAGCTAAAAAGTGCCACTAGTGCAGGGGTGAAAATAGCCAAGTGAAACTTGATGGAATCTTGACAGCTTCAGGGTTCAGAAAGTAAGTAGCTCCAAAGTGTCCAGAAGGATTTGTGAAGATAACAATAGATAGCAACGTTAGGGAGCAGTGGAATAAAGTAGAGAGCCTCAAGAGGACTAGGGGTAGGAGAAGAGCAAATATGGTCTTAAGTGGAAGCTGAGGTTAGGAGGCAGGCAGGTCGGACAACTGGAAAATGAGCGCGGCGGCATATAAGAATGGGATGGGGGTTACCAGTCAACGACAGAACATTAGGAATGGGGGACTAGAGACCAGAAAGGAAAAGACATCGGAGACAGTGCGATTTAGAGTTGAAAAAGTAAAGGCTAAATCAAAACCATCCGCTGTGTAAAACAGGTGAAGAGAAATCCCCAAACAAGTAGAAAGGTGGGGGGTGGGGAGCACCGGCCTGAAAAGGCGGACAGTCAGGGAGAGTAGAGAGGGAATGATGCGCTCCATCATCCCCATGCCCGTGTAATAATTACACACGACAGTAACTCGGGCTGGGGTCCCCGCCAGGGTTAGTAACCTACATCCTACACCCGGATGCCGCCGCCGCCACCCTCCCCCTGCCCCAATAACAAAAACATCTAAGAGATGCCGGGCTGGATACCTCAGCCAGTCGTGACCTTCTCGGACCAACCCTGAGTTTCGCCCCCTATTGATAGCCTCCGGCTCAACCACAGCTGCCCCAATCCCCACATCTGGGGTGGGGGCCAGGGAACCACCCCCACCCCGGCCATTGTGTGTGTTTACGTAGCTAGGAGCTGCATGACGGACAGGGACACGGGGGCGATGCCCACCTCCCACCCCGCGGAGCCGACCGGAGAAGGTGGCTGAGGGCACCAGAGCCCCTACAGCCGCCTCCTTCCCCCAAATAAACATCAGCCAGCAGAGCCCGGAGTCGGGAGGGGCGTCAGGGTGGCACCGGCACTTACCTCCTCCGGGATGGCAGGGTCCGCGGCTGAAGAGGCCGCGGCGCCGGCGCCGGCCTCGGGCTCCATGTCCCCGTTGAACAGAGCCTGGCCCTGCTCCGCGCCGCCGCCGCCGCCGCTTAGCGCCGCCATCTTATAACCGAGAGCCGGGGCCCGAGCGGCCGCTGCTGGGCGGGGAGGGGGAAGGGAGGCGGAGGGCGGGCGCAGGCGGAGGCGGAGACGCGGGGGGCGCGGGGAGGGGCGGCCCGGGCAGCGCCGCGGGCGGAGGGCGCCTGGGCCACTTCAGGTACCGGCCCGCGGCCCCGGGAGCAGGCGAGCCTGAGGGGATTGGGGGAAGGACGCCAGGGAGGGGGAAAGGGGGCGGAGACGACTAGAAGTCGCCGCGGCAACGGCGTCACCCGCTTGTCACGGTCGTGACGTCACCCCGGGTGCGTGACGTAATCTAAGGAGCGCCATAGCGCCGTTGTCAGGGGAGGGTTCCTTCCCCGCCAACCACCCGCCCGCTCACACTTTTCCTCCGCACCGTTTCCATGGCTCCCATTTCCTACTTTCTTCTCATCTCCTGCGTCCTCAGCCTGTTCTGTAAGGTGGGATTTACTAGAAAAGCTGGGGTGGTGTTCAAGAAGTCGAAATCCTAGAGGGAGGAAGGCGGGGACGCCCATACTACTTGTTATTTCCATTACAACCAACGTCTCCGTGTCACAAAAATAAGGACTGAAACCCCAAGCTTGAAACACTGAAGCATAATTTGATAGAAATATATTTAGGAACAGCTAAATTAGCAGTGTGGTGCTTGTTTCCTTTTCATTGAAGGATTTGGCCTATTAAAGTGAGTCTAAATGGAAGTCTAAAAGCTTTTCTTCATCGTTGAGGAATAAAATGTTTTCTTTTAGTGTATTTTTCGTTTTCCAGATTCATTCATTTATAAATATCAATTGAGTGAGCTTTTTCTATGCCCTGAGGCCTGAGCAAGGCACATAGCATTCCAGACATCCCAAGCATCAAAACTAATAATTTTTATTTTGAAGAAAATCATTCAAAATATTTTATATACTTTGTGCCTTTCATGAAGAGAATATTCCAAGGCATTTTATGTGCAAAATACGTATGAAAACAGTTGGGAGAGCAGAGGTAAATTCTCTTTGACAGAATGGAATTAGTTAAAGAAACACAATTCATTATTAAAAATACATTTATCTAAAAGGAAGGGGGAATGATTGGAAAAGAAAATTTTAAAGAAGGGAGAAACAGGAGGGAGAAACATAGTAGAAGTTACTGTGGGCTCCCGATAGTGAATCACCCAAGTAACCTAAATATGAAGTCATGAAAAGCTTGAGTGGACTCTGCCTTTTTGTACTTCCCATGAGGGGGGAAGTCACCAGTGACCTCTTTATTGTATTTAGGATGATTCAAGAGATAGAAAGTTGTCCTACTGACTTCTGAAATGGGATGTCTCCATGTTGATAGGGTCCCCGTGAGCCTGGGAGCTGATGCAAGAATACAACCTATCAAATGAACATGCTATGTTTTGTCAACTTCATTGTACATTCTCTTCCAAGTAGGAAAGTTTCCTTGGATGAAATTTAAATCAAATGGTGGCTTGAAAAATACAGAGTAAATGAATATGATCAAAGGGATTATTGTCTTCAAGCTAAACTAATCTGAAGCACTTTTCTTTACTATAAAGACATACTTTGAAGCCAAGTGAAATAGCACCATCAACGGGTCATGGCACCCTTTCCCCTGACTTCATCAGAAACACAACTTCCAGGGTTTTTCTTAATTCTCTAACTATCCTATTTCATTTTTTAAAAATTAGCCCCTAAAAATATATCATTATAACACGTCCTTGTAACATTGAAAGTCCTAAGTGTTTTTTATTTTTTTCTGTTGGTTCCATTTTGAATTGTAGCCTTATTTATCAGCATCAATCTGTAGATCATATCTTACTTGATGATTTCTCCCTAGAATGACTGGTTTCATCCATTTAATATTGATTCTTGTTAGTTTCCATTTACTCAACATTATTCTGACTTTGTCTTCAAATTCTGCAAATATCCTATTTTATTTCCTTAGGCCATTCTAAAGTTCCACAGTATCCAGATAAGAAACAACAGAGCAAGCATAAACTTTGGAGTCCAAAGATAAGGATTTTAGTGTCAGCATGCCACATCTTGGCTATGTAATCTCAAAGCAGGTAAACTTAAATCCCTGGTTTTTTTTGTTTTGGTTTTTAATCTATAAAATGAGGATGATAATAATGCCAGTCCAGCCTACCTAACTATATATCATTGTGAGGATCAAACATTATAGTTTTTTCCTTTTCAAAGTAAAAAATTATTCTCTCAGTCAGAATTCAGACAAGGTATAGCAAAGATAATTTATCTATGCTCCATGATGTCTGGAACCTCAACTGAGAAGACTCAATTCCTGGGATTATGTTAATGGTTGGAGATTGGAATCCTTTAGAGGCATATTTACTGATATGGCAGCTGGGGCAGTCAGACAGAATACCTAAACATACTCTATTCATGTGGCCTGGGCTTCCTTCTAGCATGGCTGCCTCAGGGTAGTCAGACTTCTTACGAAGCAGCTCAGGACTTCAAATGATCCAGTAAGAAAGATGAAAACTGTGTTGCATTTTATAATCTATCCTCCAAAGTCACAGGGCATCACTTCTGCTCCATTTTATTGGATACAAGTAAGTCACTAGTCTGTCTCAAATTCATGGACAGGATATATAGATCCCACCTCTCAATGGAAGAAGTGTCAAAAGATTTACAGACATGTTTTTAAACCACCACAGTTCGTGTTTAGAATAATGAAATGCCTACTCTGTAGAACTGGCTACTCACCCTCACCTCCTCTCAAAGGGATTCTATACCCTATCAAATTCTTTCCCCTTCATTACTGGGAATCACCAAGATGTATCTCAGTATGCTAATGAACAAACACTTACCTTCTTTTTTCAGCTCTAAGGCCTCCACTGCATGCAAAAAATAGATGCAGGTCCTTTGCCATTTGACAGAGCCTAACTGTCTCCTCTTGGACACTTCTCCCAAATCCCAATGCTGCCATAGGCAGAGTTGAATGTGCTGAAACCCTCTACACAAAACAGTGTTCCTAAAGCCTGTGATGAGTCAAGCCAGTTTGTGTTCTGAGTAGAAACAGAGAACGCTTCCCCTTTGTGTTGTAGTGTGCCTTATGAACTTGAAAGCCACATTATCTTGCATTCTCAAGTCTTACAGACATTTTAGTCAACACTTTAGGTTTTGCTCACAATCCACCTTTCCCCTAAGGTATTCGTGTATTCACGGGAAGCTGGAAAACAAATCTAGGTGTGGGGCACTATGCAGAGCTATTGCTCCAGTTGATGACTGAGATGCTGGTAAGAGCTTTGCTGCTATCTCTGACCGTTTCTTCCTTGGAGATGAATTTATTTCCAACTGGTATTTCTATCTTGAATCTTGCATTCTAATAGACATTGAATAGTCCCACCAGTGAGCCAGACCTGCCCCGCTAAGTCTGATCCCACATTAATATGGCCAACTACTGGAAAACAAGCAGCCCCTAGGAAACTTCTATAGCTCCAACAAAGTTCAATGATGTGTAGCTGATCACAGTTTAATATTTTCTTTATGAATCAAGGCATCATTATAACCAATGCATCCTGTGTTGTTTAAGAGAGGGATACTCTCAGATGCTATTTAGTTGTACATAGAAAATAGAATCATAGAC
>CAUYSK010024816.1:0-12272 GCA_963575035.1 Avahi laniger | reverse complement strand
AAAATAATAAAGATCAGTTTTCCCAAAAAAGTAGAAAGCCAAATAGAAGAGAAGCTGAAATTCTTCAAAACCACTGATTTTATTAATCTCACACTTTGTCATAGTCATCGATATGGTTAGGGAAAATAGCAAACTTCAAATCCGAATAAAATTTCAAGTGAAAAGGTTAAACTCCTTTTTTTTTTTTTTTTTTTTTTTTTTAGAAAGAGGCGCACGATGTTGATCGGGCTAGAGTGCCATGGCGTCAGCCTAGCTCCTGGCAACCTCAAACTCCTGGGCTTAAGCTGTCCTCCTGCCTCAGCCTCCCGAATAGCTGTGACTACAGGAATGTACTACCATGTCTAATTTTTTCTATATATTTTAGTTGTTCAGTTAATTTCTTTCTATTTTTAGTAGAGATGGGGTCTCGCTCTTGCTCAGGCTGGTCTCGAACTCCTGAGCTCAAACGATCCGCCCTCCTCGGTCTCCCAGAGTGCTAGGATTACAGGCGTGAGCCACCGCGCCCAGCCTAAACTCCTATTTCTCTATGAAACATTTTTACACAAGGGTTCAAATCAGTAACCAAATCAATACTTGATGACATCTTAATCTGCATGACATAAAGCACCAGCCAAGAAAGTCAACCACCTACATGTCAGTGATGCTACTGTTGCCTCAGGTGTTCCAGGGCAGTCAGAGAAAGAGGTTTCCTCTGTCAGTTTGGGGGCAGTGCACTCTTCATGACTGAGGAGCCCAGGACCAAGGGAGCCTTCTGTCAAAGAAGTACAATCTGTGGAAATGGCACTTAAACAACAGAGTTAAGGCCAGAAGAGAGCAAGAAGCACTTTGGAAGAAATCGTATTTGTTAGCTCACAATTATCCACACGTTAAACAAGAGGAAGTAATATGGGGGAAAAAACAGGAAGGGAAACAGATATTAAGCAAAGTTTGAACAGCATGCACACCTTTTCCTAATACTTCAGAATCTTCTAATTTCACTATACAGTTGTAGTTGTTAATATCATTCAGTAAATTTCCTTTGTGGAACAAAATGGTGTCATTAATATTATTCTGTGTAAGAGTGGAGAAAAATCATTACTAGTTATCTAGTAGTAACATTTTAAATCAGAGAGGAGGGAAGAATTCTTATGCATATAAGATATGTTAAAATTCCAAATCCCTAAATATCATGTGAAGATGAAAGAGTCAAAGAGTGTCTGAGTGCTCCTAAATATTTTCTGTATTTGTGAATATTAATTATCAAAATTAGGTAAAATTATATTAAGCAATTTTCATACTTATCAAGTTATCCCATGTGAAAGTACCAGCATAATCATATTCTATTTTGTTATATTATTAGTGTATCACATTCATTTATATCTCACATTAAATCTAAAGATTAAGAAATTTTATATTTATAACAGCTTCTAAATAGCTATTGAAAATACTGGCAACAGTATTAGCTTGCATTGTTTTATTTTTACTGGAATTTCATTTGTTTGGGGAGACTCCACAATGAGAGCTAGATACTGCAACAGAAAATATTTTCATGGTAGCAAATTTTTATCATTAAGAGTAGGATAGTTCATATGTTGAATTCATACCTGGAATAGCTGCATAAAGAAACTGTGCTTGCACCTTCATATACATTTTCTTCTGCAGACACCAAGATACATTCCTAACTATAATGTGTCATTACTCTTGGGAAGGAGGTTAATAAATGTTAACCTGACATTGAATAAGGAAAAACAGGAGATCAAATAGGGAAAGTACTCAAGGTATAATTCCAGAACTGAAATTTTGATCTCTGCCAGTTTCATACTCTAATCCTGTTAGGTAGGGAGGAAAGAATTCATTTCATGGTACAAAATTTGGGAAATGAGGCCAAAGAATTTGTATCTCTTTCGTATTTAGAGCATTACAAGTAGATTCATTTCTCAATTGTCAGGAAGGTTCTTTTTCAGTAATTACATAATGTAGAGTAAAAATGTCATACCTGGGCTGGATAACCCCTCAGGAGAGTTTGCTTCTGAAACACTGTCTGGAGAAATTCCATCTACTGACTGTAAGACTAAAAAAAAGAAGCAACACAACTTATGAAGTCACACTGACAAATGAAACAATTCCTTAACAGTTTAACTTATTTTTATGTAGTTCAGAAGGAAATGAGCCCTAACCTTGCTAGAAGCCATTTTATATAATACTATCCAGCTGTGAACAAATCCACATGGATTCTCTTTCCTACATGTAGTCAATCCTGAAATGGCAGGATCTGTCTGAATAGATTCATGAATTATACCATGCTTATTTTAGGATAATGGAGCTGCACGGTTTTGTCATTTTGTTATGTTGCAGATTTTTAAAAGGCAGCTAAGTGAGACTAAGGAATTATTTTTAAAGCCTAGGTATTATTATTATCACAAAATTAAAAACAGAACTTATAACCTATATCATTTCTACTGTTTGCCTTAAACAAAAACATAATACAAATTTATTAATGGGAGAAGTGACATTACCAGTGTCTTGACTATCTTTATCACTTTGATGTAGGGGTAATTTGGAGGGTGGGGAAGGTGCTTTTCGCTTTGTCCTTCTCAAAGATGAGTTCCCTCCAGATGTGCTCCTGAGCTGCAGTGAGCCTGTTCTCACTATGTCTGCTCCACAGGGACTCTATGGAAAACAAAATGACCAAATGCAATCCTATATTTAGAAATTAATAGCAAACTTTAGGAAGACACTGAACTTTACGTCAAACACATCATATACCAACATGGAACATAACAGTCCTTCACATTTACAGAGCATCTGCCACATGCAGAAGCTGGGCTATGGGATGGATATTTAAAGAAAAATAATACGGCCCCTCTCAAGAAACAGACTAGGATGGGAGACTGACATGCAAACAACTAGCTGTAATGTAGAGGACTCATAAGGAACACAGTTAGAAACTAACTTTTCAAGAAAAATCTGAAGAAATTATTGGATATAAAGTACAGGATGAAAAAGGGAAGATTATTTGCACATTAACAGCTGGCTTGATTAATCTATCTCTTTTCAGCACCAGTGTATCAGTGAAAAACACTGCAAAAATCTATGTCTACCCGAGGCAAGGTCCTTTGAGGTCACCAACCACAAACAGCTACTGCTCATACTCATAGCACGTGACTATCAGCAGACCCTTAGACAATCCTGCCTCAGCAGGCTGGACGGTGCCTCCTGGCCAACTGTCACGTCATCTTTGCCCTTTCTCTTTACAACAAAACTAATTAAAACTGTTGTTCGCAGTTTGTGTCTCCAATTTCTTTTTTCCACTTGAACCCTTCCAATTAGATTTTTCTCAGCCCTTGATCCATTAACTTTTCCTATCCACATCACCAATGACTTTGACAATCAATACATCAGTGGTCCCTTCTCAGAACTCATTTAACCTGTTAGCAACATTAAGCACAGTTATCCATACTCCTAAAATGCTTTTTCTTCCATGGTACCACATTCCTTACTCTCCACAGATCAGTCCTCTCCAGTTACTGTTTTCTGTGTCCACTCCTTTTTGTCTCTTGATAAACATTGCCCTGACTCAGTCCTTAGACGTGTTCTTATATTTACTATCTCTGCTCATCTCTTGGTGATCTCATCTATTCTCTTAAGTATTATTTATATGCTGATGAATTCAAAACTTATCTCTCTATCCTGGACCTCTGTTACGATCTCCCCTAATGTCTAAGGCCACTTCCATTTAGCATGTCTAAAACTGAGATCCTGACGATCCCTCTTTATCACTCCTTCCAAAATTCTGTTCTTTTCAAGGTCACCCCTGTCTCAAGAAAGAGCAGGTCACCTTTCCCTGTGCCCCCATCTTCTCTCTCACACCCCACAATGAGTCCACCCTTTTGCGTTCTCCCTTAAAAGACATCCAGCATCCAGCTTGACTGCTACTACATAGTTTGAACTGTCATCAAGAAGCTTCTAATTGGACTCTCTGCTTCCACATTGCTTCCCTATGATTCTTTTTCAACATGGCAGCAAAATGATCCTGTTAAAATGTAAGTCAAATTAGGTCATATTGCTTACACTCCACTAATGGTTTCCCTTATAAGGCCATTGATTACCTGGCCCCGAGAGCTCTCCCAACCACCTTCTTTGAGTACACAGTGGCTCACTCCGCAGCAGCCACACTGACCTTTTTGTTCTCCTCAAAAGTACCAGGAGAGCTCCCACCTCAGGGCAGTCATCCTTGCTGTTCCCTGTGCCTGGAATGCTCCTTCTTTTGATAACTCAATGTCTTACTCCCCGATTTTCTTTAGGTCATTTCTCAAATACCACGTTTTCAATGAACTTGTCCCTGACTACCAACATTTCCTATCTGCCTTCCTAGCTTTATTTTTTATGATCAGCATTTAATAGCTCTCTAACATACTATATAGTTGACTTACTTGCCTTATTTATTGTCTGCTTCCACTAGGGTTGACTATAAGGACAGGGATGTTTTTCCCTTCCTATTTTGCTCACTGCTATATCTCCAGAACAATGTCTGGCTCCCAGAAGTTTCTAAATACATATTCATTGAGTGAATAAAAAAAAAATGGATGATATACTACCCTTATATATACTGATAATAGTCGGGGAGGGAGTCCTATTGGAACCAGTCACAGTAATGATTAACCTTAAAACTGAACAGTGCCCAGTGTTCAGGAACCTGTGCTTAGTCCACTGCATAAACATTCACTGTGTGTCTCAAAATCTCCACCTTTAAGTCAACCCAGGTCGCCTCATCATACCTTAAATGACTTTAATAAAAGTTAAATATTTAACTCTAGTTTGTCAGATCTTAGCAATGAATACATTTGAAATATTTCATAAGCAAATTTAAAGCGAAGAGTTAAAGAACTACTTATAACTGTCTTCAGCTTTTACCAACAGGATACATTTCCTTTGGTCAAATTATGACATTTTTAAAAACGGGTTGAGATTAAATTATTTTTAAATCTAAAAGGTTTACAAAATGAGATAACAGAGAAGTTTCTACTTACTAGGGCAAACTGCTTTGGTTAATCATTAGAGACAGCCAATTATTTACTTTAGTGAGAGTCACTGATAAGTCTGTCTGCCATTAATGAAAACCACACCTCTAACAGGAATGTACATCACCAAATTTTACGGTCTGTGAAAAGGGAAATACTGTAAGGAGAAACAGAATACACTAACGAAAGTGGCAAGGTCAGGTTAAAAACCATGTCAGATACTTAATCCCTTAGAATTCACACCCAGATCAGAATTCACTGATTCAAAATGGAACTAAATTTAGCTGAAGAAAATAGAATTAAATGGCATTCAATAGATTTACTGAGTACTAGGCTCTGTAGCAGTTATTAGATCACTTAATGATAGGTGAATTATAAGATATGGGTCAGTGTAATAAATGTATCCTGGATAAAAGTTAAATGAAAAAAATAGAAAAATGTAATTGAATTAAGGGACAGAAACAATATAGCCTAATTTCAATGATGTTAAATGTTTCTAATAGAAGGTTTTGGGTTATTTCTTTTTTTTTTTTTAACAGACTCGCTTAAAACATAGATTTTGGATTATTTCTAATATGATTTCCACATATGGGAAGGCTGCGGTTAGTGGAGAGAATGTAAGTAATCCCTTGAAATTGTCTTAAAATCCTTTTTTTCCCCTGCATTTCCCCCATCATGGAATCTTTTTTTTTTTCCCTTGAGGGACAGACTCACATCATACTTCTCCAACCCAGTTAGTACTATGAAATAGTATAAAATATCTTAGAATTGACATTAGCTTTGCCCTAATTTATTATGAATTATGTCTCAATGACTGAACTTTCCATGTATCTCAGGGTCAAATTTTAACTCTTAACTCTTGATGGAAGAATTTTAAAATAATTTTACAGCTTGAACAAGTCAATTTTCTTAAATGTCAATATTAGTATACATATAATTATTATACTAAAATGAATGTAATATAGAAGTATGAGGTATCGTATTCAATTTGCAAAATAGGCAAAGATGTCAAGGTCAGTTTTGTATCACAATATAATCAGTTTTATGGTTGATTTGATCAAAAAATTAGCACAATCTCATATGAAATACAAACAATACATATATTGATGAAGAAAAAAAGAAAAATCACTGTAAATCCCAACAAACATAGGTAACCTCATAGAAGTTTTGGTGCCCACTCTTAACACATGTATCTTTTACACCTGTATTTACACATGCTTGCGCGCATGAGCCTGTACGCGCGTGCACACACACACACACTTTGGCTTATTTTGGATGAAAGCATACAAGTCAATTTCTTTGTTATGATGGTTTTTTGAAAAATAAAATGCTATCTTTTGGTGGAGTGGGACAAGTTTATTTCCGATATCCTGAATCTCCTTCTTTGGGTGGCACGTCCTCCCCACTGTTGAAAATCTAGGGCTTATATATTCTATTTCTTATTCTCTATATAAACTTGTTTTGAGATTCTTCACTCATAGCATGGATAGCGCTGATAATAATCTGTACTTTCATTTCATCAACTCTGAATGTTGAGATAGCATATAACCAAGTCTTATCAATGGTAACCCTTTGCTTATAACATTTTTTAAAAGCCCAAAGATGGAGGCCTAGCTCAGAAGTAATCTTGCATAAGAAAAAGACAGGATGAACTAGGAGAAAGCATAGCCCAGGGTCAAGTTTAAAAGACAGGGAACAGTGGTAACCATGATTCTCTGTGATCACAGCATGGACAGAGAGAGAGGTTTCTAGGGACAGGGTAGGAGACTACAAAACATCTACAGGTTAACTGAGTTTAGGACCGCTACCAGAGGGAAGCTGCAATCAAGGGAACAAACTGGGGCTAATCTGTTTCTCCAGAAAAGGAGCCAAGGCTATATGGCAGGCATTATCCAAGCGACCCCGTAAGCTTATCACTGTAACTCCAGGAAAGAGACCTGCTTTCTCTCTTCCCTGGGTGCTGTTAACACAGAGAACAGCAAGTGTCCCCACGAGATGGCAAGTGTCACAGAGGTAGAGAGGCTACGTGAACCTCACACTATGCGGACTGGTAAAGGAAGCCTCCTAACACTATTTTCAATGCCATTTTATTAACTCAGTATGCTCTTTTAGACAGGTATGACGTTTTGTATACTAATAGATAAGCAAGAGAAATTCACGTTAAATCCACAAATGACCTACTGTTCTTTGAATAGTATTTTTCTTTAAAGTTTAACAACTTTATAATGAGCATAGCTTTTTACTTTTAGGTCAGAGGTAAAACTGGCAGAAACCTAAAAAGCAATGTCTCAGAGGATTTCTGTGAGGATTAAATGAATAATGTTCTTAGAACCTTGTCTGGGACACTAATAAGCATTATATAAGCATTCGCCATTACTTTTGTTATTATGATTATGACTCTTTGAAAATCTGATGAAAACTACAATGACAAAGTATGTATTATATCTGGGAAAGCCTTAAAAAGAGAAGCAGATTAAATATTATACTGTGCTAATACATTCCTCTACTGAATGAAACCAGTCATATTTTTGGAAGTACAGACAGCTGTATTCCATATATCAAACTGCAAATGCCATGGTAACCACTGTTCCTAAGCAATTGTAGAAATATGTGTGTGGTCCACTTTCTGTATAATAAATGTAAGAGGAAAGTGGAGGGGAAAATAAAATGTTATGTGATAACCTGGATAAAAGTCTAAAAAGAGGTGTATTTCTTAGAGATTACAAATACATATTACAACAGAGAAGTACAACCTTAATTTTAATCCTACATGTTTTACACAAAGTAATTAAGTAAAATAAGAATATATGCCTGTACATTTCATAAGGATATATAGCTGTACATTTCATAACTATATGGTAATATATCATCTTATCTGCTTGTAAACCATGATATATATTAAAAGACAAAATTGAGTAAAAGGTGAATAATGTGAAATATTTTTTAAAAATGAAGTCAGTTATTCAAAAAACTAATACTCTGGGTATTAAATTTCACTTGCAAAATATTAAATGGCAAAGTTTCAATTTCTCAATATCTGAGTGTTTGCAGAATGCAAAATGAGGCCAAAACAAATGTTCAACAAAGATCATTTCTTACCGTGTTTCCAGCCACATCCCAATATCCCAAAGAAAATGATGTACCATGCTTATAGCCAGAGGAAAAGCTGCTCGTTGTTGTATATACGTAATTCAAAGCAGCAAAGCCACACCAAAGGTGCCAAATGAAAAATTCTGCAAAAGATTCCGCGAATTCTACAGGTCAAGATCACCCACAACTTTTCAACTCTTCTTCTACTTCTTCAAATGTAAAATAGGCTTAAGAGACTAATTTGTCAATAACACCAGGACATCCTGTGTCCATTGGCTTTGTTAAATGTGCTCTTCCTAGACACACATTTGATCAGCAAATATGGTGCAGAAACTAGATTTCTGAACTCACTTTATCCCAAAATCCTAAGTAGTTTTCAATTTAGGCCAATGTCATTGCATTTCTGACTTCCTGTTTTACAAATGATAATCTTAGTGTAAATAACTATGTATATTTTATACAGTAATACATGTAATATGGCTTATGTAACTAACAGCATGAGCTATTATATATCTTGTTCTACAAGTGGCATTTCAAATTCTTAGGCAGAATCATATTCACTAAATGCTCAAAAAGTACCAAGAAAAACTGCCAGAAAATTTCGAACAGGAAAGTTTTCTTTTCCAAAAGAACATTTTCATAGATGACAACATATTCACCATTATAGGGAAAATGGCATGAACCTTAAAATCATGTGAAAGAGAGTAGTACAGAAAAATTTAGGGACACAAAAAGGGCACTGTAGTAGTGATAGTGAAATATGTATTCTTTATAATTTGTTTTTTTAAATTTAGAAAATAATTTTAGATGCGGAAATATTCCAAGAAAGGTTAGGTTAAATTATTTTACTAACTTGGATCTTTATTGAATCCTCTTTGGAAATTGTACAATCAAGTGGTCAAAATTAGCTCAGAAAATCAACAGCCTTTTATGTGAATATTTTCAGTATAAGCTCCAAAATCACTATCCAAATGCCTAAATTTGCCAGTATTGAGAAATGTCTTAGAAGAATGAGGCAAATAACTAAATGTAGACAGCCAAGAAGTATAAACTAGATTTGGTTGACAAAGTTCTTTCCAAGCTACAGATAAATTGACTTATCACTAAACTTTGACTAAAGCAAACATAACATCGGTGGCTACTTAAAAGAACATCAAAATGAAATAAAAGCTCAAAATGAATAAAACTGCTAATTATAAATCACTTTGCCATGCGTTATTATTTTCTGTCTCTTCACCCACATGAAATAAGCATTTTCTATTTCTAATATAATGTAACTACTTTTAGTATTTTCTTTCTGGTTTATTAAAGGATGCCTTGGGGTAAGAAATTGAAAAATCAGAATGCTGTACTTCTGTTAAACAGCGCACCCTTGTGGTTTACTTCGCATTCCAAACAAAAATTATAGGATAAAAGTGCATCCAAATGTTCTTCATATACTTAGAACTGATTTGGTCATATATTTTTTTCTTCCAGTTATGTCTTTCCCAAACATGATGGTATTTTCAATCACTAAAGGTAGTGACTTTTTAAAATTTCAAATTCAAAACTAAACTGTTAAAATACATGTGTTTATAGTAATAATGGCTATCTTTGATTTTAATTTAAAATAAGTAATAAAATAAGGAAAATTCACCCATAAATTTACCTATTTTGCTGAATTTCCTGAATATCTGCATCTGGCTTTATAAACAATTTCAATTCAAGGGTCAATTGTATTTATATGCATTATGTAATATATAGTATGTTTTACTTGTTGATCCTCAAGTTTTCAATATAACCTTACCAAAATTCTGGCATTTTTGTAAAAGCTTAAGAAAAATATATCTAAAATCATGTGGTTTGATAACCAAAAAAGTAAACACAAGCAATCTTTAAGTTATCCAAGTACTTCTGAAAATTTGTATACTTCATATACAAATGAAATACAAAAATTTTGTGATAAAAGGATGACATTCTCATTATATATACTACATGTACCTGGCTATGTGAAAGCCAGGTAACTATTGGAAGAATTGATAATAGTTACTTATCAATTCTCTTGAACACCTACTATGTTACAGAATTTTGCTGGAAAACACAATTCCTGCCCTGTGGGGAGATGAAAAACATAAAATTTAATAATGCTATAAGCTTTAAACAACAATAATATATCCCTAATGTTTATCTTTAGAGGATGAGTCAAGTAAATGTTATATATACCCATTTAATTTATGCAACCTTTGAAAAGGGGAAGCCTTTTAAATACTGATAAGGATATCCAAATTAAGTCATTCAGTACCAAAAAGTGAAGTATAATAGTACATGAAGCATATGATCACCTGGCAAAAAATACGTAGCATGAATCCTGGCTGAAACATGCATACATTATCTCTGGAAAGATACACAGGAAACTTAATAGCGTTTGCCTCTGGGCAGGAGAACTTTGTTGGGGGCAGGGAAGAAGCATTTTCACTCCTTTTTATCTTCAGAATTATATATCATGTAATATACTACCTATACATTTATATAAATTAAAACAAAATAAAAAAACACAAAAGAGACAAATCAGAGAAAATAAAGATTATTCTGTGCTGGAATCTTCAGAGAATTCTCCATGAAGCAGGTAAAAGAACAAGAATCATGTGAATGTGTAAGTAGGAATGAAGAAGACGGAGGTGGGGTCATTCCGTTCTGAAAAGACAGGAAGCAGGATTTTGCATGAGCCACAGTGAGTCAAATCTTCTGGTTAGAGTTAGAAGCATCCTAAAAATGATGAGGAATTAACTTTTAAAAGTAAAATTGTGATCGGTTTGTAGAGTATCTTGAAGATCCAGAAAAATCACAGCCAGCTATCCAAAGTTTCTGAACTGGGAAGTGATAAGTAAGACATACACATGTGGCAGCTTGCCATATTAAGAGTATTTTGAAGACAAGTTAAGCACTGGTTCTCTGTTTACTCTCTGCCCTGGATTTCTCTAGGAATAACTTCAGCATAAGAAATGGAAGATATTATGAAGAGAGACTGAATGAAGGATTGGTCTCTAATTAGAAGAGGAAAAAAAAAAAAACAAACATCCAAGATGATCTTTAGCTTTTTAGTCTGGGAGAGAAAAAAAGAATTTGGTTTTAAATATGTTGATGTCCAGTAGTGATGAATCAATAAGCAATCCGAACTGCAACTGGAAGAATATTGGGATTAGAATTACAAAGTTGATGTATTAGTGTCCTAGGGTTGCCCACAATGGCTGGGTGGCTTAAAACAACAGACGTTTATTTTTCCACAGTTCTGAGGGCCAGAAGTCTGAATCAAGGTGTTGGCAGGGCCATGCTCCTTCTGAAAGTATAAGGGAGGAATCCTCCTTTATCTCTTCCAGCTTCTGGTGGCTTTTGCATTCCTTGGCTGTGGCATAAGGTCAATCTCAGGCTTCATCTTCACATGACCATCTTCTCTGTGTCTCCCTTTTCTTATAAGGACACCAGTCATTGGATTTGGGCCCAACTTAGATCCAAGATGATCTCATCATCTCATCTCTAGATTCTTAACTTGATTACATTTGCAAAAACTCTATTTCTAAATAAGGACACAATCACAGATATTGGGGGGTTAGGACTAGGACATATCTTTTGGGGTAGGGGGACACCATTCAAACCACTACAGTTGAGAACCATCGGCCCACGAACTCAAAAAAGAATATATGTCTTCTCTGAAAAAGTGCAATAAATACAGGCTAAGACCGAGGATTCAGTACTTTCAAATTTAGAATATGGGTAAGGGGAGTAGTGGCAAGAAAAAAAAAATACAAGGGGGTTGAGATACAAAGAGTATCAAGACCAAGGAAGAGAGAAAAATCAAGACCAAGCGGTGATTAATCACATCAAATACGGCCAACAAGTTAAGGAAATAAGTGCTGAGATGCCCAGGAAGGTATGAATTCTCATACATGTGCATACACACACACATACATGAATAGACCCACAGTTTAATCATTAAGAATTTTTGTAATGAATAAATAAGAAATGCTTCTTCAGCTTCTCTAGGGAAAAACAAATAATTCTGGATCCTACTGAACAATACATCAAAGAACTAACCAGATGTCCAGATCAAAAGAAAAAATAATTAGAAAATTGTATAAAGATGTGTAGTTTGCCAAAGGCAACATACTCTTAAAAAAAGATTACTTAACACAGGGGCACTGACTG
>CAUYSK010024812.1:0-15202 GCA_963575035.1 Avahi laniger | reverse complement strand
TCCACCAACAGTGTTATAAGAATTCCTCTTTCTCTGAATCCTTGACAGCATCTGTTACTTTTTTGGATTTTTAATCACAGCCATTCTAACTGGAGTAAAATGGTATCTCATGTGGTTTTGATTTGTATTTCCCTGATGATTAGCAATATTGAGCATTTTTTCATGTACCTGTTAGCCATATGTGTGTCTTCTTTTGATTCTCCTTTTAAACAGAGTGTTAACTGTAACTAACAAGATACTATAAAGCATTTCATCTGAACCAAAAAATACTTTTGTTTCTTCAGGTACTATGTTCTAAATCACTTCTCTCTGGACTAAGGATGGAGAAGACTTAAGAAGATGGAGCTAAACAATAAATTTGGTTAACTAATCAGATTGAAACAAACTTTCAGGTAAGACTAAAACTGTTCCATCATAAATGGCTGATATCATGTTGTTTTTCCTGCCATTCATTATAAAAATACACAGATGCTTTGCTTTCAAATTGTTTTATTGCCCATCAAATTGTAAATGTTTGTTCAAGACTCTTGATCAGGCCAGGCGCAGCGTCTCACGCCTGTAATCCTAGCACTCTGGGAGGCCGAGGCGGGAGAATCAGATCGCTTGAGCTCAGGAGTCTGAGACCAGCCCAAGCAAGAGTGAGACCCTGTCTCTACTAAAACTAGAAAAAAATTAGCTGGGCAACTAAAAATAGAAAAAATTAGCCGAGAAAAAAATTAGCCGGGCATGGTGGTGTGTGCCTGTAGTCCCAGCTACTCAGGAGGCTGAGGCAGGAGGATTGCTTGAGCCCAGAAGTTTGAGGTTGCTGTGAGCTAGACTGACACCATGTCACTCTAGCCCAGGCAACAGAGTGAGACTCTGTCTCAAAAAAAAAAAAAAAAAAAAGACTCTTGATAGATGATTATGAGAAGTCTTAAAACATACAGGAAATATTTATGGTTCACAAATTTTACCTGTCAATAACAGGGTGCAATTGAACTTTAAGTGAGAGCTGAAGTTTCTTGCACACTTCTTTAAGCTCAGGTGTACAGGAGTAAAGTGTAATGATACCTGCAACTGACTTTGAAATACATTAAAGAAAATAAAATGGGCCAGACATGGTGGCTCACAGGATGCCGAGGCAGGAGGATTGCTTGAGGCTAGGAGTTCAAGACCAGTCTGGGCAACATAGCAAGATCCCCTCCCTCTACAAAAAACAGAACAATTAGCTGGGCATGGTAGCGTGTTCCTGTAGTCTCAACTACTCAGGAGGCTGAGACAGAAGGATCGCATGAGCCCAGGAGTTTGAGGTTGCGATGAGCTATAATGAGGCCTGGGCGGCAGAGTGAGACTCTGTCTCAAAATGAAAAGAAAAGGAAAAGAAAAGAAAGAATAAAATGGATAGAGGGATGGATAGATGGTTTGCCATGTGAAAAGCATGGCAATAGAAAAATGTTAATTGTAGAACCTAGGTGATAGGCGTATGAGTGTTGACTGTGAAATTCTTTCAATTCTTGAATGTTTGAAAATTTTTATGGTAAAATGTTGGTGTGAGGAAGATCAGTCATTTGTTCTTCAAACTATAAAGACATGCTAGGTGCCTTTACATGTATCACATTTTATCTCAGACAACTCTGTGAAGTTGCCATTAGCCCCATTTTATAAATGAAACAACTAAGGCCCAGAAATGTTGAATCGTATGCTAAAAGCCACATAGCTAGTGGGGACTGAGCTGAGCCTAGAATCCAGGTCTGCCAGTTCAGGAGGGGCTATGTGGTGAAGTAAAAATAACTCCCAGTTCCCATTAATAATCATCTTTGGAACCCAGGGATTCAAAGAAGCAGTCTTTCGGTTCAAAGAGATATTTGAGTCACTTAGCACAAGTCCTGGCATGCAGACATGCTTAGTTCCACCCACCGCTTTGTTTACTGCATTAGCAATAATGGATCTAACAGATCTAAATGGGCCAGAAAGAACTCCCTTAACTGTTGCTATTTATAGTAAGAATTAGATTGGAAAGACTATGCCTTGATTTCAACTCTAATCAAAAGTAATTTATTCTTTCTTTAAAAAAAAAAAAAAAGAAGTCCCTAGCATTATAATTCCAGCTGCTATAAGCCCAAGAATACATCTTCATTCGAAACCAGGGAACAAGCAAATATCTGAGAGGAAGAAAATGCTGCAATCACTAATTCATACAGTGAAGAGATGGACCAATTCTAAAGTTCATTGGGTTTGTTATTTTGTGCACTAGGTACAGAATGAAAGTGAAGCAGGATAGTTCCCCACTTGAGGCCATTGTCTATGGCCACCTCTAGATCAAAGAATGCCAACAATGGCTTGACACCACATGTGTCTCCTTGCCAGATGTTTCACCTGCATTGGCTAACAGGCAGAATCCTGGGATGAGCTTCCTCCCATGGGGACAGGCCCATGGTGTGCCCTATATTCTGGGGGATCCAGAGTCAGTGCAGGCTCCTTTAATAGATACTTGCATCTGGAGTACTCCATCTTGGAGAAGAAGGAGAGACACTGGCCAGAAAAGACAGTGCTCTAAGGGAGAGAACAATCCAGAAGGAAAAGCCAGCTAGGCAAATGGTTTTTGGTGAAATAACCCCATGTGGGGCATAGAACTAGGGGCTCTGGGAGCAGGAGCCTCAGAAAATGGGATCAGCCCTCAGGCAGCTGTTTAAATGCCTGCCTCCTTCTGCCTACAGACCTTCTTTGTGCCCCCGACCTCTGCTTTTTTCCTAACACAGAATTTCCTCTCCTTATCCCCCAAATGCATAAACTTTGCCTTTTCCTTACTAAACTTTGATCAATTTGTGTGAGCTCCATCACCTACACTCTTGAAATATATCTGGAAAGTACCGGAAATGAACTGGGGGATCCCGGCCTCCCAAAATTGGGATTGGCTCTGAAAGCCCTCCTGCAGCCTGCTGCCACCTCAGCCTCTTGCTGCCAGAGCGGTGGATCCACTGATGGGCTTCCAGGGCATACTTGGACTTAAAGCCTTTCCCACATTTGGGGCAGGGGAAGGGCTGGCTGTCCGAGTGAATGCGCCGGTGACTGAGGAGGAGAGAAGAGTACGTAAAGCAGAGGCCACAGTCAGGGCAAGGGTAGGGCTTCTCACCTGTGTGTGCACGCCTGTGGATGGCCAGCAGGGAGGTGTAGGCGAAACGGAGGCCGCAGTCGGTACAGCTGTAGGGCTTCTCGCCTGTGTGCTTGGGCTGGTGAATGGGCAGCAGGTAGGGGTAAGTGAAGCGACTCTTGCACTCTGGGCATGGGTAGGGCTTCTCCCCAGTGTGAGCCTGCCTGTGGATGGCCAGGGAACCCCTCTGGCGGAAGCGGCGCTCACAATGAGGACAGGGGTAGGGCTTTTCACCTGTGTGGATGAACTGATGCTGGAGCAGGTACTTGCGCTGGGAGAAACAGGCCCGGCACTGGTCACAGGGGAAGGGCCGCTCCCCAGAGTGGACCCGCTGATGGCTGGTCAGGAGGGAAGGGTAGCTGAAGTTGCGGCCACAGTTTGGGCAAGAGTAGGGTGGTCTGGGGGTTAGAGTGTCCTTGAGCCAAGGTTTGATGGGGCTTTGCCTCGGGTTCCTGCAGAGTTCTGGGCAGGCAGCTTTGGGACTGGAGCCAGGTTGCATGTTGGCTGGCAACCAATCCTTAAGAGATATTTCTTCAAATTCCACTTTTTGTTTTGCTCTCTTCTTCAGCCTTTCTTTCTTCTCATTCCAATCCCTGAATCCTGAGATGGGGGAAAAGATAAAACCTGAAACTTAGCAGTGTGTTCTAGACCATGTCCTGCCTTGGAAGACAGCATGAATGGCTGAGAATGAAGTCCCCTGGGAACACAGCTCAATGATGGAGGCCTCATTAAGCCCTGAAAGCTAACCTGGAGTAAAAGCAAATTCCACTGTCTGGAAGTTAACACAGGAAGGCCCAAACACTGGAGATAATGGAAGAAGAGTTAACAATATCGAACACCTACTCTAAGTCAGGTATTGAGAACAGCGATGGTCCCAGCCCTCATGGAGCTTACAGTCCTGAACTTGTGTGTGATCTTTTTGCAAAAGAGCCATTAAATGACCTTTGATGCCATTCAAGGCCATCACCAAAACATCTACACTTGGACTGCACACTAGGTTCCATGGGAAGACCTTCCAGAACACTTACTATGAAATCATGGCTGCAGGAAAAACATTTTGTCTTCATTTTAAAATCTGATGAACGGGCCGGGCACAGTAGCTCACTCCTGTAATCCTAGCACTCTGGGAGGCTGAGGTGGGCGGATTGTTTGAGCTCAGGAGTTCGACACCAGCCTGAGCAAGAGCGAGACCTCGTCTCTACTAAAAATAGAAAGAAATTAATTGGACAACTAACAATATATAGAAAAAATTAGCCGGGCATGGTGGCGCATGCCTGTAATCCCAGCTACTCGGGAGGCTGAGGCAGGAGGATCGCTTGAGCCCAGGAGTTTGAAGTTGCTGTGAGCTAGGCTGATGCCACGGCACTCTAGCCCGGGCAACACAGTGAGACCCTGTCTCAAAAAAAAAAAAACAAAAACCTTTCCAACCAAGTATTCATCGAAGCAGTGGAGGAAAGTTCTAGATGTGTAACAAAAAGCTGCCCATCCCCACAGTGAAACCACTTTGAAGACATAGCTTTAAAGTTCACATGAATTTACATTCTATTTCATAATATAACCAAATTCAAAAGAATATATAGTCAAAAGTAAGTTTCTCAAATATTGGACTCTTACACTACTGGTGGAGTATGAGTTGGGGTAATCGCTTTGGAAAACTGACACTTACTACTAAAGCTGGAATATATGCATACTTTATGACCCAGCTATTCCATCTCTATGTGTATACTCAACAGAAATGCATACATATATGTTTCCTCTTAAGACATGTACTCCTGTGTTCTCAGAAACACTAGTTGCAATAGCCAAAAACTGGAAACTATCCACAACAGTAAAATGGATCAATAAATTTCAGGATATTCATTAAATGGAATACTATTCAGAAATGAGAGTGAATGATATGCAACTACATGTATAATATGGATGAATCTTGCAGCAAAAGAAGCCAGCCACAAAATAGTGTGTAATATATGATTCCAAAAGAGTGCCAGAAGCAGAGAGGAGAAAACATATTTCCACACTCTGGGACTTCCTGACTCATTTGAATTCCAGCAGTGCAGAGTTAGTGCCTGCTCTGCAGGCTTTGGATTAGGCCCTGTGGCTGCAGGAAAAACTCAGAAATAAAATGGAAGTCTGCGCTGTGATTTCCAGCAAGAGATAGAGGAGGAAGAGCTGTTGGAAAAACTCTGGAAGGAGACCCATAAAGATTAGGATCCTGAGAATAGAATGAATTTAAAACACATCTGGGTCCAGGTGCGGTCGCTCACAGACTTAGCACTTCAAGAGGCTGAGGCAGGAGGATTGCTTGAGGCCAGGAATTCAAGACCTGCCTGGGCAACATAGCAAGATGCCATCTCTAAAAACAACAGAAAAATTAGATGAGTATGGTGGCATGCACCTGTAGTCCCAGCTACTCACAAAGCTAAGGCAGGAGGATCACTTGAGGCCAGGAGTTTGAGGTTGCAGTATGCTACGATGACACCACTGCACTCCAGCCCAGGCAACAGAGTGAGACCCTGTCTTAAAAACAAACAAACAAACAAAAATGCCCAACACTCCTGGGCCCCAATCTTGACTACATGCTCTTCAGGAGCCAAGCCTATGAGAGGAATGAGTCCCCCAGCAGCAGAACTAGATGTCCCCTGTCTCTGAAGCAGGTTCTGGACTGAAAACAATTAGAACCTTGACCTTGATTCCCATTGAGAGTATAAGGAATATCACAGTTCTGTGTACTTATGGCTCTTCCATTTCCCCAAACCCAGTGTCATTAAAATAAAATTGGAAATTAAAAAAGAAAAAAATATGATTCCATTTATATAAAATATGAAACAGGCAAACCTAATCTAAGCTATTAAAAATCAGGATAGTGTGTTACTTTTACGCTTCTAGGATGCTGGTAATGTTCTGTTTCTTGATCTAGGTTCTGGTTACTCAGATGTGTTCAGTTTGTAAAAAGTGAGCTAGGTACTTATGTGATTGTGTTTTTATGTATATTATGCTTCAATTTAAAAAACTCCTCCTTCTCCCTTCCCAGTGGCAACCTCTATTACCAGTTTCTTGTGTCTTTCCTGACATAGTTCATGTTCGTAAAAGCATATGTATATTTTGGTTTTTCTTTTCACAAGTAGCATACTAAACATGCTGTTTACATTCCTTTTTTCCCCACTTAATATATCCTGTAGATTGTTCAACTATGACACATAAAGAGCCTTTTTTTGATGGCTGCATAGTGTTCCATTGTATGGATGAAACTATTTAACCCATTTTCTGTTGTCATAATTACCTTTTTGGATTGTCCAATTAGTTTGTTTCCAGATATACTATTGTAAACTGATGCAGTCATATCTTTAGAAATACAGTTGACCCTTGAACAATATGGGTTTGAACTGCACAGGTCCACTTATACACAGATTTTTTTTCAATAAATACATTGGAGAATCTTTTCAAGGTTTGTGACAATTTGAAAAAACAGATGAACAATGTAGCATAGAAATATTGAAAAAATTAAGCAAAAAGTATGTCTTGAATGCATAAACTATAAGTAGATACAGGTCTATTTTATCATTTACTACCATAAAATATACACAAATATAAAAAAATTTAAAAAATTTTTTTCGAGATAGGGTCTTGTTATATTGCCCAGGCTGGTCATAAAAAATTAAAATTTATCAAAACTTACATACAAAAACACAGACCATACATGACACCATTTTCAGTACAGAGAAATGTAAATAAATGTAAAGATGCAATATTAAATCATAACTACATAAAATTAACTGTAGTACTGTTACAGCAGGTGGTCCCGAGGACAAACCGAGTGGCACACAGAGAGTCGGAGAATCGAGGTTTATTCGCCGGCAGGCTCAGAGGGGTCTCACCACCAAATTCTGAGCCCTGTCTACCCAATTTTTCCCACTTGTATTAGGTTGGGGTGGTCCAAGGGGTGGGGGTCTCAGGTGGCTGATGCACCAGGTAATAGATGGGGGTCTTCCTTTTCAGTACATACTGTACTTCTGTAATAATTTCATAGCCACGTCCTTTTGTTATTGCAGTGAGCTCAAGTGTTGTGGTACCCATTTCAAACGCCATGTGACGCTAATCATCTCTGCTTGAACAGTTGTCTCTCCAGTAATTTGCGTATCACAGTAAAAAGTGATCTCTCGTGATTCTCTTGTATTTTTCATCGTGTTTAGTGCAATACCGTAAACTTTGATTAACAGCATGGAACCCATACAAAGTACCCCTAGAGATGTTGGAAGTGCTCCCAAGAAGCAGAGAAAAGTCATGACATTATAAAAAAAAGTAGAATTGCTTAATGTATACTGTAGATTGAGGTCTGCAGCTGCAGTTGCCTGCCATTTTGAGATAAGTGAATCCAGTGTAAAGACCATTTGTTTCAGGAGAATCCTGGGACACTAGAGAAAGACCGCCTTCCAAACTGAGATGGAGTCAAGAGACCAAAGAATGACTCAAACAAGTCCAGCTTGTCGAGTTAAATGTGTTTATTAGAGCTTACTTACAAAGGGCGCTCACTCCTGGGTGACACAGGAATTCTCCCAAGAGTAAGATCCACCTGGCCTCCCTATGGTGTCACTTTCAACCGGGGATTTTAGTTTTACAATTGGCTAACGGGTACTATAGGACAGTTAAAGGAGTTCTCAAGCAGTCAGGGCTGGTTTAAGCCAGTTGCCTATCAGTCAAGAAAGAGCTGACGCACATCTCCTGTGCCTTTTAGTTATCTCTGATATT
The DNA here is from genome assembly GCA_963575035.1 of Avahi laniger. Classification (NCBI taxonomy): domain Eukaryota; kingdom Metazoa; phylum Chordata; class Mammalia; order Primates; family Indriidae; genus Avahi; species Avahi laniger. The sequence goes on along the minus strand of CAUYSK010024812.1, from coordinate 7,326 downwards.
TGCTTAATCTATTTTGTAACAATTTTATTGAGCACTCCCAGCTAGCACAATATTTCTCTGTGAGTGGTGGGAAATTTTGTATTTTTCTCTCACCATTGTAAAAAAAAGAAAAGGAAATTCATGAAGCTGACACTGCAGCTGTGCCAGCAGGCACGAAAACCTTGCACTTTTTGCAGAATACCTTTTTATCAGTATTGAAAATGCAGCTTTTGTTAATCATTGAAAGGGAGAAAATAGAGTAAAAAAAAATAAAGAATAGAAAATGCAGCTTGTATGTGGGTGCAGTATTGCTATAAGAAAGGCATACCTGTAGACTCTAATATGATTTGAGAAAGAGTGAAACCATTATGTGACAACTTAAAGCAAAAAGAAAGTGAAGCATCTAAAGCTAGAAAACTTAATGCCAGCAAAGGAGGGTTTCATAATTTTAGAAAGAAGTTTGGCTTTGAAAATGACAAGATAACAGAAGAAGCAGCTTTTGCCAACCACAAGGCAAAAGACAAGTTCCCCATTAAGAAAATCGTTAGGAAAAAGGATATCTGCCTCGAATAGGTTTTGTTTTTTTGTTGTTGCCCAGGTATGAGGGCAGCCACTACAATCTCAAATTCCTGGGCTCGAGTGATCCTCCTGCCTCTTGGCCTCCTGAGTATAGACACATGTCACCACGCCGGGATAATTTCTCCATTTTTTACAGAGATGGGATCTGGCTCTTGCTCATGATGGTCTCGAACTTCTGACCTCAAGCAATCCTCTTACCTCAGCCTCCCAGAGTGCTAGGATTAGAGGTGTGAGCCACCACACCTGGCCAGTTAAATTTATTCCTAAGTATTTTATTCTTTTCAAAACTGACACCATTAGCTTTTTTTGTTGAATATTTGGTTTTGGACCATGTTTTGGCACTTCATCTTTATCCAACCATGTGCCAAACACTGTGACTGTTAAAAAGAATCCATTTTTCATCACATGTAACAATACGGTGTAGAAACGGTTCGCCTTTATATCGTGACAGCAAAAAAAAATAAGCTTTGAGACAATTTTTCTTTTGATGCTCGTTTAATTCATACAGAACCCATCTATCCAGCTTCTTTACCTTGCCGATTTGTTTCAAATAGTCCAATATTGTTGGAATAGTAACATCAAACCTTGCTGCTAATTCATGTGTAGGTTGAGATGGTTTTGCTTCCACTACAGCTTTCAGCTCATCTTTATTCACTTTGGTCTCAGGTCACCCACATGGCTTATTTTCAAGATTAAAATCACCAGAATGGAACTTCTCAAACTGTCAACATACTGTGTGTTCATTAGCCACATCCTTTCTTCGGTGTCAGTTTGGTGGTCCAGTGTTGGTATTATCCACTACAGCTTCATGAAACCTGGTTAGTCAATTACAGCTTGGATGAAATGATGAGGATGCTTGCGATTAACCAGCTGAGATTAGTCAATAGAAACAGGCCAATCCTCTTACGAGACAACAATAAACCGCATGTCGCAGAAACAATGCTGCTCAAACTACAGCAGCTGGACTTGGAAACTCTGTCATCCACCGTATTCACCAGACCTTGCACCAACTCACTACCACTTCTTCCAGGCTTTGGACCACTTCTTGCAAGGAAAATTATTCAATTCTCAACAAGCTGTGGAAAATGCCTTTTGTGATTTCAGAGCCACTCGCTCTCCAGGCTTCTTCGCTGCTGGCGTAAATGAGCCATAGATGGCAAAACTGTGTCGATAGTTTAGGTGCATACTTTGATTAATTGTACTGCTTCTTGTTTGAGATATAATAAACTATACTTTTTGATTTGAAATTGGACATTTCATAGTTGATGACCTAATAGTTGGTCAGTCATACCCTTCAGCTCCAGGGAAATGCCTCTAAGTATACAATTTAAGTGAAAGTGTCGTAAGGTGCTTAAATTATTCTAGAGTATGGAGATTTTGGTCAACTTTAGGGTTTTTTTCCCCCTAAAAGATAAAAACCTTTTTAATCCTTCAGCAAGTCCCTATGAAAATACTGTGCTGAAAATAAAAGTGAAAGAGGAGTACCTAGTATCACCCCCAAGGGGCTTGCTATACCATTTAGCTTTATTGCCCAGTTTTCTATTTGCATAGCCACCAAATGACAAAATGTCCATGCTATGATAGTTTTGTGATTCTTTTGTACCACAGCTGCCAACTGAAGTTGCTTCTAAGACCAAGTATGGTTCCAAAGATGACTGTGTTTCCTTGAGAACTAGTGTACAAGCTGCCCACTCAGACACGCTCTGGCAAAGAGAATCCAACAGTATCTGTTATAAGAAATATGGCAAGTTCCTTACAAACACTACTCATAGCATCTGTATCATCTGGTAATCTTTTTGCTCTGCAGTGTGGAATGAATAAAAGGATGTGGGGGTAAAAAGAGAGACAAAAACTGGAACAAAGAAGGTCCAATATTGGCTAGGGAAAAAAAGTTAATATAGATTTTGCAATTGACATTATTTTCCCATATACTATGCTTTTTTTTTAAAGGACTAAAGGAATATGCAAAGAACAAACCATGATAGACAAGCAAGGTGCAACTTGAACACTGAAATGGGAAATAATATGTTGAATCATGGTACCCCCAAATCAATTACAGATTGTCCCCAACTTAGGATGGTTTGACTTATGATTTTTTGATTTTATGATGGTGCAAAAGTGATGTGTATTCAGTAGAAACTGTACTTCAAATAATAGATTTTGATCTTTTCCTGGACTAGCAATATGCAATATGATACTCTCATGATGTTGGGCAGTGGCAGCAAGCTGTACTCTATTGTACAATTGGGATATTGGAAGTTGAGGAACATTTGTGTGGCATAACTAACAAATGTTTTATATAATATTAAAATGAAATGTCTTATAAATTATAACAGTTGGAATCAAGGCCCAAAATTCTAAGTATTTTCCATTTTAGATTAAAAATAGAGAGGCATACAGGTAAAGAAAAATAGACTTTAGGACAAATACATATGTTGAAGATTTAAAGGTAACTTCCAAAAGAATGTATAACTTTCAAAGAACAAGGGGCAAAAACCTAAATAAAGAAAGAAAGCTGGGCATGGTGGCCCTTGCCTCTAGTCCAAGCTACCTCTGGAGGCTGAGGTGGGAAGACTGTTTGAGCCCAGGAGTTGGAGGCCAGCCTGGGCTACACCATGAGACCCTGTCTCTAAAAATAAATAAACAAATAAAAAGAAATTTTAAAAAAGAAATAAGAAAGAACATGTGGCAAAACACCATTAAGAAGACAATATACAATAACACATTTAGAAAAATATTTATAAGTTATATCCTAAACAAAAAACTAATTTCTTTATTAAAGAACTACAAATCCAGAAGAAAAAGATTGACAACCCAACAAATGGCAACATTTTTTTTTAAGAGATGGGATCTTGCTATCTTGCCCAGGTTGGCCTCAACTCTTGGGCTCAAGCAATCCTCTGGCTTCAGCCTTCAGAATAGCTGGGACCAGACACATGCCTCTGCTCGTGGCTGGCTCAACCCAACAGAAAGAGAGGTGAATGATATAAATGATAAATTATATAAAAGAAAACACAGAGATTTCTTAAAACATTTGAAAAAAAGTCACTCATAATAGAGGAATGCAAATTAAAATTACATGATAGTATTTTTCATCTATCAGAGGAGCAAGAATCAAAAAGGAGTGCTGACACTCCTGTCCAAAATAATCCCTGCACCACTTTCATCCCTCATCCTGTACTTGCTGACATTGTCTGTCTCTTCCTTTAGCCTCTAATCTTCATGAAGCCAGGACTTTGTATTGTCCACTGCTGCATCTCCATCTTTTTAGAATATTATATGTCATTTGGTAATTGTCAAAGATATTTGTTTTTTTTTTCCTTTTTTTTTGAGATGGGGGTCTCACTAAGTTGCCCAAGTTGGTCTTGAACTCCTGGGCTTAAGCAACTCTTCCAGGGGTAACTGGAATTACAGGTGTGCATCACCAGCCTGGCTCCAAGATACTTGTTGAATGGAGTGAATGATACACTGTGTTATTAAAGGTGTACTTAATGAAGTCACTCCCATACATTGCTAATGGGAGTATAAAGTCATATAACCTCTTGGAAAGCAATTTGGTAACAACTATCAAAATTACAATTCAGTGTTCTCTTTGCCCAATTTCCATTACTAGGAATATCCTAGAGAGCTACGTAAAAAAATATTCACTGGGCAGTATGAGCAAGTGAGACACGTCTCTACAAATAATAGAAAAACTAGTCAGACGCGGTGTGCATCTGTAGTCCCAGCTACTTGAGAGGCTGAGGCAGGAGGATCGCTTGAGCCCAGGAGTTTGTGGTTGCAGTGAGCTATGATCAGGCCACTGCACTCTAGCATGGGCAATATAGCAAGACCCTGTCTTGGGGGGAAAAAAAAATTCACTAATTCATTGGGGCATTGCTTGTTTAACAAGAAAGGAACCAAAATGTCTGTGTTAAATAAAATAAGGTATAGCCATGCAGTAGAATACTGTTTAGCTTGAAAAAGAATGAAATGGCTCTACATGTGTTGATATGGATCAATCTCTTATCAAGATATATTTTAAGAGAAAAAGATCAAGGTGCAAAATAGTATCTATAATATGCTACTATTTGTATTAAAAGGGTAAGGGGTTATATACCTATGTGTTTGCATATCCATAAAATATCTCTAGAAGGTTATATAATAAACTGGTAACAATGGCTTCTAGGGAGGAGAACTTGGGACATGGAGGATAGTGGTGGGAAAAAGATTCTATTTTTACTGCATACTTTTAAAATTTTTACTGCATACCTTTTAAATTTTGTGCCATGTTATGTGTTATGTTTTTTTGAAAGAAATAAAATAACTTCCAAAACCCTAAAAGTGTCATTAGAGGAGACAGTGGCAATGTGTAACAGGCTCAGGTGGCAGTGTGTGTCAGTTGGCCAAGAGGACTGAGAGAGGGTGGTGGAACATGAGCATTCAGAGCATCACTGATGTATTCACTGCTTTGGGCCTGGACCCTCAGGATTCTTCACCTCTCCTAGATACCCAGGAATCTGAAAACTGACCTGAATTCCTGAAAAACTCACCCTGGAGGTGGCACTCAGGCATTCTGGTCCCTGAGAAGGGAGTGTCCTTTTAAGGAATTAACCTGTTAGTGGCTTAATAGGATTAGGCAATATCTCTAAGTCATATCCACTTAAATACTGACAAGATCGTTTTTGGACCTGTCAGCCTGAGAATCACAGTGTTGGCCATGACTGCTAAGCTGCGGGCCTCCTGAGAGCTGACCTGTGCTCCTCTAGCAACACTCTTCTGTTCCACCACTCTCCACATTCAACTTTAATAAGGAGGGATTTTGTCTTGGACATGTTGAGTTTGAGATTACATCCAAGTAGAGATGGGTAGACAGGATGGTAGGACTGAAGTGGAAGAAAGAAATCCAGGTTGGAGATACAGACTTGAAGCTATTACCATATAGCTGTATTAAAGCCATGGAAGTGTGGGGAGGTGGGGTTAGAAACGGATTACAGAGAGGATATTTTGGTACAGTAAATACAGCCAGGAAAGGAATCCCATAAAGGAACCTAAGGGGAATTAGGGGAATTAGTGTTTCCAAATTCCCAAAAGATACTTATTTTTGGTATTTGCAAATGTGAAACTGGAATTCCCAAAATCCTGTTACTGTTAAAATACTGACAACATTCTTCATTATTGTCGATGTCTAAAAATTTTGTTTACTAAATAAGAAATATTAAGTTTAGTATTATTTACAAAGACCTGTAGTTTATAGCAAATATTCGAACACTAGAAAACACCAGTGAACATTATTAGGTCATAGTTGAGGAATAGAATATTTGGATCTCCTAACAAGGTTAACCACACTACACAGAATCAGCTGTCAAAATTGCCAATTAAAAACTTATTTTACCCCAGAAATAAACCCTCATACATATAGTCAATTGATTTTTGACAAGGATGCAAAACGATTCAGTGAGGAAAAGCACAGTCTTCTCAACAAATGATGCTAGGAAAACTGGATATCCACAAAAGAATAGATTGGACCCTTATCTTATCTTATACCATATACAAAAATTAACCCCAAATGAATCAAAGACCCAAACTTAAGGGCTAAAGCTATAAAGTTCTTAGAAGAAAACATGAGGAAAATCTTCAAGACATTGGATTTGACAATGATTTATCAGATATGATACCAATAGCACAAGCAACAAAAGAAAATAGATAAATTGGACTTCATCAGAATCAAAAACTTTTGTGCATCAAAGGAGACTATCAAGAGAGTGAAAAGACAACCCACAGAATGGGAGAAAATATTTATAAATCATATCTGATAAGGGATTAATATCTGGAATTTAGAAAGCACTCCTATAATTCAACAACAAAAAAATAAACTTAATTCAAAAATGGGAAAGGACTTGAATAGACATTTCTCCAAAGAAGATATATAAATGGCCAATAAGCACATGAAAAGATGCTCAACATCATAAGTCATTATGGAGCACAAATCAAAACCATAATGAATACTTAATGCCCCTGAACTGAATGGTTAAAATGGCAAATTTTATATTATGTATATTTTATCACAATTTAAAGAAAAACACAATGAGATATCACTTCATACCCATTAGGATGGTTAACAACACCACCACCAAAAAACAAAAAAGTAACAAGAGTTGGTGAGGATGAGGAGAAATTGGAACCCTTGTGCATTGCTAGTGGGACTGTTAAAATGGTGTAGATGCTGTGGAAAACAGTTTGGCAGCTCTTCAAGAAGTTAAACATAGACCTATCATATGATCTGGCAATTCTACTCATAGGTATATACCCACAAGAGAATTGAAAGTAGGGATTCAGGCCGGGCGCGGTGGCTCACGCCTGTAATCCTAGCACTCTGGGAGGCCGAGGCAGGAGGATTGCTCGAGGTCAGGAGTTCGAGACCAGCCTGAACAAGAGTAAGACCCTGTCTCTACTAAAAAAATAAAAAAAAATGATCTGGACAACTAAAAATATATAGAAAAAATTAGCCGGGCATGGCGGCACGTGTCTGTAGTCCCAGCTACTTGGGAGGCTGAGGCAGAAGGATCGCTTGAGCCCAGGAGTCTGAGGTTGCTGTGAGCTAGGCTGACACCACGGCACTCTAGCCCGGGCAACAGAGCGAGACTCTGTCTCCAAAAAAAAAAAAAAAAAAGAAAGCAGGGATTCAAACAGATATTTATGTATCAACGTTTTTTTTTCTTTAATTATTTTTTTGTATTTTTAGCTGTCCAATTAATTTCTTTCTATTTTTGGTAGAGACGGGGTCTC
>CAUYSK010024811.1:0-24503 GCA_963575035.1 Avahi laniger | reverse complement strand
TCTCGAACTCCTGAGCTCAAATAATCCGCCCGCCTCGGCCTCCCAGAGAGCTGGGATTACAGGCGTGAGCCACCGCGCCCGGCCTTCAGTGGCTCTTAAAGGAATTTGGAGTTATGCTTCTGGAGGTCTGGGTCATTAAGAGTGTGTGCGGAGCATTTCACTTGCTGAAAAGGGCAGTGAGAGACAAGTGTGGTGTAGAGTCTGGGCCCGATGGAACTGAATTTAAATCCCAGCTTTACTAGTTGTGTGCTTTGGGGCACATCATTTCTCCAACTCTCACTTTTCTTACCTTTATAAAAATCCTTGTTGTTGTCACGGTTAGAGTTAATATGTCAAGATTCTAGCACAGTGCCTGGCATACGTTAACTACCGAATAAACATTAATAGTTAGATGCACATTTTGCACCAAAGACAAACTGGAATGACTTTATAGTTTCTGTGGAGGTGTTGGCAAAGCCCTGCTGCAGTGTCCTCGTGCACCACAGAGAGACCTCCTCCTACCCCTCAGCTCCATGGAGAAGGCTCTTAAGAGACAGGATAGATCTTTACGTTTCTGAAATTGCAAACATTTCTACTCTTCACGAATGACTTTGCTCTTGTCCTGTGGTTCACTAAGGTTCTCTCATCTCAATGCATTCCTAATGCATCTCATTTGTGGGATTTTTTCCTGTTTCTGTGTCATCTCAAAAGGCAGACATTATGTATACAAACAAAGAGAACCTGAGTCCTTTAAGAAGCGCTGAGTATTTTTCCTGATTATAATTTAATGTATGCTCGGTTAAGGAAAAATGAAAAATAGAGAAAAACGTAAGAAAATAAATGTTAATTACGATGCCATGAAACAGAAAATATTTATTAGTATGTATAATTCTTTCTGGCTTTATTTCTGTGGCTACAACCTCCCCCACGTGAACCTTGATACTAACATTTATATCCACACTTACATAGCTATCTACACCCATGTAAATATTCACATTGATGTGTACATAAAATCATACCTTGTATGTAATTTGCTATCTTGCTCTTTTAACATTATATCATCTCTTATCTTTTTTCCATGTTATGCAAAATTTCAGTAAGCACAATTTTTGATTGTTGCATAATATTTTGTACGGTTTTCTTCTGAAAGTCAAAAATGATACAAGTAGATTTTATCTCCCGTGACACTAGTTAGGGAGGGGAGATAAAGCTTGTGTGGAGATATTTATACATTTTCATTAAGTATTAAACAAGTAAAGAAACCATCAATTAATTTCTGAAAGCTTAGAATGAGAATAATGAATAAGAGCCTATTTAGAGTCATTTGTGTTCTGTTACTTTTTTAGGGAAAAGATATGAATATTTTTCAGAGTTATACTGAGTAACTTGCACAACATCTGGTTTTACGAGGAGTCCAATAAAAGCCAAAAGCAAAAGTTATGTCCTTCCTTTCGTTTCCAGAATACAGCGTGTTTATCCTTTCTATGGGGGCAAAGTTGAACATTTTCTGTAAAGCAAAACAATGTGGAAGTCTAGAGCTATTCGAGCCAAATGATAAATAAAAAAGCAAATAAAGTGAACCACAAAATACTTGAGGGAGAATGAACCAGGTCACTTTTCTCATCCCACCGTGATGACTTTTTGCTGTGTCTCTGGTGGTTGACCACAAGATGTCACTATGGCATCTTTAATCCCAGCAGTCCTGTAGCTAGCTGGGGGTGGGGAACGAACAGGGAAAGAAAGAAAATCTTACAGTTCTGTGTAAAATGGAATAATACTTTTTTTTTTTTTCTGGCAAGCAGCCAGGCTAATAAAAAAAAATTTTTTTTAAACCAACGCTATGAATTGAAAAGGCTTTCAAGAAACATCTGCACAGTGAAACTGTTAACTCCAAAGAAGTCCAACATCGTATTTATACTGTATAAATTAAAATGAAAAATAAAAACCCATTTGGGCCAATGTGCAACATCTCCAAAGCAAGAGAAAAATACTTCTAAAGTCAATCCATTTTCAAAATGATGGCATTAAATATGGAGGATGTAAGGGCTGAAAACAACTGAAATGCAGCACAGTGAAGCTTCAAATAACCTGTTTCCAAAAACAAATATTGTTAATTAACAAAATTTCCCTTCACAGACTCAAATTTTAGGAGAAAGAAACAAATCATTTTAAATAATGCAAGCTCCTTTCATGTTACGTGGGGAAAATGATTTTCAGAGATGACCAGAGCAGTCAGCAGTGACCCCTCCACATGACACATCTACAGGTCAGTAGAGGAGAGTTGATGTTTTGGATCATGATTCTGAGGAACTGAAAGTTCCCTGGTCATCAAAAAAATTCTATTTCTTAATTTACATAGAAGGCAAGAAAGTCCTTTTAAAAAGCAGCTTTCAGCCGCACATAAAATAAATCCCGGGATTTGAACATTCATCTATTGGATGGTTTGCCCAGCTCCTCACCTTTATGTCTATAATGGATGTCTCCATTCACACAGTCTCAGTGTGACTGGCATAAGATGTGACCCATCCACTGACCTCACGAGTGGCGAGTAGCCTGGCCCAAATCCTCTCCTCAGGAATTTGCAGTTGAGTCAGTTGAGTCTCTCTCCAGATGACGGGACAAACTCTGGAACAGCTGGTCACCATATTTGTCATCTTGTGGACCAAGATGCAAAATAACAGGTTTACAGGGAGAGATAAGATTGAAGGAGCACTGGGGATCATTGAGAGGGAGTCTCAATGGCATCCAGGTGTCTGGTTCCCACTTGTGCTCGATGCTCAGAGTTATCCACTCTTGGATTCCAAGAGAAAGCCCTCATTGGAAATAATCATTTCATTCAACCAAATGACGATGGTGCATGCAATTAATTGCAACCAAAAGAGTCTTAATTTATGAAGAGACTTTTCAAGATAATCTGGAGTTCAAGTCACTATAATTTTTCCTCTTTTCACCCTGACTGTCCGCTGCGCCCCATCATTCACCTGGAAATTTAGGTTATGGGATACTTTATATGGCCTTTTGAATGAACTCTCCTGGCTTGTTGAGGGACAATGGGAGTAATCTAGAAGGTCCCCAAGGAATGTTTGAAAGATGACTTTCAGTGTCCATGATCTTTGGCTGAACTGGATCTGTAAATCGGGATTCTACAATAGTAGTTCTCAAAATTTGTTCCTTAGAACTGTGGTCTCCAACTCTGGGACCGAGGTGAGGGACTAGGGCCACAGAGCTCCACCCCTCCAATCCATGAAAAAATTGTCTTCCATGAAAACAGGAATGGGGTGGAGTTGGGGGGTGTACAGCAAGAGGTAAGCAGTGGGCAAGCCAGCAAGGCTTCATCTGTATTTACAGCTGCTCCCCATCACTCGCATCACCGCCTGAGCTCCGCCTCCCTACCTTCCATGGAAAAATTGTCTTTCATGAAACTGGTCCCTGGTGCCAAAAAGGTTGGAGATTGCTGCCTTAGAACAGTAATTCTTAAAGTGTTAAGAAAAAGCATTCCTAGTAAAATTAATTTGGGGAAAAATGCAAAATATAGCTCCCTCCTGGGGACTCACAAGTCACGTTAATGTATTAAAGGCTCTGACAAGTCCTGCTGTAACAAAAAGCATCTAAATTTGTTTCACCCAGGATTTTCCAAATTTATGTGATAATAGATTTATTTTCTTGGAGTTAATCCTTATTTGCAACCTTTCAGAATGTTACTTAAGATGTTTCTCTAACTCTGCTTTACAGCCAAACTGGGCCCACCTTGGGAATTTTTGATATAATACTAAAGACTGAAAAAAATCTCAATCTCTCACCCTCCTACCTCACAGCCCTTAATTACCAAGGCAATTAGAAGACCTGGGGAATGGCTCGGACATCCAGTACTGTGGGAAAGACCGCCTTGTGGTGGCTCCTTTTGCAGCCCTTGCATTTCCCAGAGACCTCACTTGATGCCTTCATTTTATGCATTTTTCAAAATATAACATACACAAAGAAAAGTACATAAATCACAAGTGTACAGAGATAAAGTTTACAAATTATCTCACGTGCTACCGTAACGAGCATCAGATCACGAAACAACATTCCCAGCTCTCACGAGCCCCCTCGTGCTCTCTTTCAGTCACCCCCCACCCAATTCCTGAAAGATGACCGCTGTCCGACTTGATGCCTTTTCTTCCCAGCTAAATGAATACATCCTGGAGGACAAGGATCAATCCTTGATTTCCTTGTATCACTGCAGTGTCTGGAATAGGACTTAGTGAAGGACAATTAACTGTGTTCATCTACAAGCACGAACCACAAAAGCACAGCTGCCTGTCAGACTCCTGTGTGGGGTGGTAGAAGGCCCTGGAGTCAGACCGCCTGGGTTCAAACCCTGCCTCTATGATTTGCTACCTGTCTGACCGTGGGCAATTGCTTAATCTTTCTGGATCTATTTCCTGATTTGCAGAAAAGAGAAAATAAATCTATTTTACTGGAATGTTGTGCAGATCAAGTGAAATATTGCCAGAAAGCTCCTTGCAAAGAACCAAGCACATAGTAAGTGCTCGACACAATTGTTTCTCAGATCTGTCTCCCATCAATGTTCCTTCAGCAGCCCATAATCCCTTTGTAAGCCAGACGGTAATGAAAGGGTCACGTTAGTCTCAAACTCAAATTTTGTAGAGGCGTGAAGGCAAGTGTCCACATGTAGGGCTGGTGTCAGTGACTCTTCCAGCTGTGATCTTCCTGTTCATGCTCAGGTAGTGCAGGTCAGAGGGCCTCTCTGGGTAACTGTTTGAAATGGGAGGGTGGTGAATCTTAAAAGGGCGGGCTGTGGGGGGAGGGGAAGATGCTTCCTGCTCCTGTGGAGTCTACAATTCAAAGAAGAAGCCAGCATAATGATAAATGATACACTTCCACGCACACAAACACACATAGACAGCTGTATAGTAAGATATAGGACTGGATCGTTGCAGTTTTCAGTGTTTCTCAAACCTATTTTGTCCGAACAAAGAAAGCAAAAGCTTTTTAGGAGGAGCTATTCCAGGTAGGGAGCTGAGGGCTTACACGTGTTTGCCAGAGCATTTCTCCGTGCTATTATTAGCATGATTTGGAAAAATTTTCAAGTAGTTTGAAATCAGTTGGGTATATGGGATAATTCATTTATTCAGCCACTACATCTTGGTCACTGTGGTAGGTTCAAAATACCGGCCCCCTCCCCTAAGATATCAAGACCTAACCTCTGAACATGTAAATGTTACTTTCCAGGAGTTTATTTATTTTTATTTTTTTTGAGACAGAGTCTCACTCTGTTGCCCGGGCTAGAGTGCCATGGAGTCAGCCTAGCTCACAGCAACCTCAAACTCCTGGGCCCAAACGATCCTCCTGCCTCAGCCTCCCTAGTAGCTGGGACTACAGGCATGCGCCATCACGCCCGATTAATTTTTTCTATTTTTAGTTGTCCGGCTAATTTCTTTTTTAATTTTTAGTAGAGACGGGGGTCTGGCTCTTGCTCAGGCTGGTCCTGAACTCCTGACCTCAAGCCATCCTCCCACCTTGGCCTCCCAGAGTGCTAGGATTACAGACGTGAGCCACCACACCCAGCCTAACTTTCCAGGAGTTTATATTCTCATGTGGGATACACACAATAAACAGGTCCATAGATGCACAACCTCAGATTGTGATGCACATCGTAAGGCTAAAAGTAAAGCAGGTGGCTGGAGCCCAGGGAGCCTGGGAGGGGAGCAGGGAATGGTAGGAAATGAGTTGGACCAGCTCAGATGGCTCTGCCGGGGGTGCATGGTGAGGGGGTTAAGGGCTTCATATTGCATTCTGCGTATGGCTTTGGGAATTCTCAGCATGTTCGGGAAGCCAGTGCGTTCCTCCTCAAGATGTCCCAGGGATTGACTGATATTCCCGTCCTGGTTAAGCCCTTAAATTGCTCTGTGACCTTGAAAGATTTCTTTAACCTCTCTAGATTTTAAATGTCCTTAACTCGGGTTAGCGTGACTATAATTCATAAGATTCTTGCTCTTAAAAAAACAAGAAACCAGTGCTCACGACCCAGCCCCGAACAGAGAAGCCGCAGTCGGAAACACAAGGGCTCCTGCGGCCAAGGCGATCTTGCTCAGGGCCGCTAGAGGGAGGCCGGTGAGGCTGCCTTGGCAGGATTGAAATGCTAAGACCGAAGGCCTGTTTAAAAAAAGCTCTCGCTCGCTCCCCAGATCTGCTGCTAATTAGCCATAGGGCGAGACCCTTAACCACACACGTTTGCAGCGAACCCTAGACGGCCCAGGCTGCTTTTCCAATCTCAAAGCAGTCAAGCCACAAGCGCAGCGCTTCAGACCGGAGAAAAGGGACGCAGAATCGCGGACACGGCGTGCGGCCCCTCCCTGGCAGCAGAAGCCTGCTCAGGTGAGACGCTGCTTCTGTTCACACTCCTGCCAGCCGCCCCGGTTCCCGGGGACTACGAGCTAAGATGTGACTCAAGTGTCTCTCAGTTCTTCCAAGAGTAATTTTATAATTACTCTTTTCTCTTCGGGTTCAGTGTTTAGAAGCTGACAAAACATCCTCTGCCCCCCACCCCCAGCAAAGTAGAAACAAAATAATTTGGAGTTCAGGTGATAAAAACCTCAACTTCAGGGGCCTAAAGGCCCTTTTAAGAAAAATTAAAAGGGAGGTAAAATCTGGAGGTATTTTTAGTGCATATTGTTAATGCAATATAAGGATATAATAGTAACTATTAAGAGAATCTTCTTTTTCCTCCACTTCATCCTTCTAACACCTAAATCCAGAAACTAAAGACGGGGTTTCTAGAAAAAGACGCTCTCATGTATTCATTTAGAAAACTTTTTTTTTAATCTTTTGACTCCTTTTTTTTTCTTTTTTATTTATTTATTTATTTATTTTATTTTTTTAATTTTTTTTTTATTATTATTCCAAGGTATTGTGAGGGTACAAACATTCTAGTTACACTTTATGTCTTTGCCTCACCCAAATGCAGGTTAAAGGCGTGCCCTTCTGACTCCTTATTTTGACATAATTTCTGACTAACAGAAAAGTTGCACAAATAATACCAACAATTTCTGAATACCTCTCTCCCAGATTCCAAATATAAACATTTTACATTTGTTTTCCTCTTTTCTCTCTTTCACATTGTTTTCTGAGTGACTTCAGAGTGAATGGCAGAAATTGCGTCTTTTCTCCCATTAGTGTACATTTCCTAGAAACAAGAACATTCTCTTGTATAACTGCTGTACAATGATTAAAATCAAGAAATTAATATTAAAACAATATATATTCTAATTTATAGACTTTATTCCCTTTTAAATTAAAAAAATTAAAGCATTAAGCCTCTGTTAAAAATGTCTTTCTTCAGCCTGAGCAAGACCCTGGCTCTACAAAAAAATACAAAAATTAGCTGGGCGTGGGGGGCGCACGCCTGTAGTCCCCGCTACTCGGGAGGCTGAGGCAGGAGGATCGCTTGAGCCCAGGAGTTTGAGGTTGCTGTGAGCTATGATGATGTCACGGCACTCTAGCCCGGGCAACACAGTGAGACTCTGTCTCCAAAAAAATAAAAAAGTATTTCTTATTTTAGAGTACAGGATTAAAGGACAAGTAAGGAGAATTTACAAGAAAAAACTTGACAAAAGTTTTTCAATAAAAGTATTATAACATTCAAACTTGACTTAAAACATAGTGAAAGAAAAAAGATTACAAACAGAAATGTTTATGGATTTTCCAAACATAAATAAATGAAATAGTGTTTAGGCAGTAGGGCCCATGCTGATGGCTAGGAGGAAGTAACAGAGTGTAAATTACTTGGGAAAAAATCTTTAATGTACAAATAACAAGCCAAAATTATGGACTGTAGCAATTTAATCATCACTACCATTTTGCTTACTTCCAAAATAAAGCCTTGATTAAACCATTCATACCTGTATTATTTATACCTTTACTTCAGAGATTGAGGAACTATGTACAACAAATGATTTCATTTTCAGCATAGGGATAACATATTGTACCTCTCTGCTAATACTACTTGAAAACCTTCCATGTCAAAACAATTTGACAGCAGATATAAGCAATTAAATAAATATGCAATGATCTTTCATTTCAGTCCTTTAAAGATGTATGTTAATTCATGCCGTTAACCTTAGGATCACAGTGCATAGAATCCAAATATCAACAGTTGGGGTGACTTTCAAAGTAATGTTGGATCTGTCACTTTATTTATAATCCCATTATAACCAATAAATTCATTTTATAGGCCCTGTCATGCATTAATCATTGAGTGGCAAGAGTTAATGAAAATTTTTCCTGTTACAACGTCATTGCTGGCATTGAGCATCCCAAAACCACCAAGGAAGTCATTGCTATTGTACAATACGTGAAGACCTGGAACTTTTCTGAAAGCTTACAAAAATAAAAATTAAAAATGGAATTATATTTGACATTTCCTGACATCAGCATTCATACTGTATGACTAATAAAAGCATGTCAGTTGCCTGGACTGAACCAACGATCAACATGCGCCCAGAAGGCACGTGAGTAAAGATGCAGTAAAGTGAAGTAGTCTTCATTGCCTATAGGTCAATGACTTTGACTTCCAGTCAAAGGTTAAAGTTCAAAGACTGAAGGATCTAAGTGCTCATTTTCTCAGTAGGATTACCTTCTGTTAGGAAGATGGTAACAGTGGCATCAGCAAGTATCATCACGATACCACCATTTTGTTTTCTTTGGATTCTTGTCACATGTTTGCACATAAAAAGAATTATCTGGTGGTTGTCTCTTTTCTTTGCAAATGGAAAGCATGCTAATAATGCTAAGACAAACTGACTGGACTGAGAGCGCTGGGGACCAGTCTTCTGTTAGAATGGATAAACAGATGTGACGGTTGCTATAAACATGAGGATGAACAGGAATATTTCACCAGTAAACATGACCTGAGGAGAGTCAAAAGGATATTGACTGCTAAATTGAAATAGAAGTTGAAATTTTTCCCCTTCATGTAAGGTACCTGGTGCACTTTCCTCGTCTACAATCTACTGTGTAATTGAATTTTGAACGCTCTTTTCATTTAAAATCATCCCAGGCGGTGGGTCATTTTGCAAAGCCAACAGTTCTTCTTGTAGTCGTTTCTTCTCTTCAATTATGCTTTGATACAGCTAGTCTTCATCTGTGAATTAAATGCAGGCTGCAGGCAATGCAAAGTCAGTCTCTCCAAAACTACAATTGGGGTTGCCATCTTTGCCTGAAGAAAACCAACTCCCTGCATCTGCACTGACGCTATGATGGAACCTACAATTTTTTTATTTGCACTAATCACCTGAATTTAAGAATCATACAGGCTTTATCCTTATTTTTGTCATATTTGCTATATTCTTATTAATTGCCGTTAATATATTTTTGTAGTAAAATAAACTCCTGGATGATACATAGCATTCAGTTATCATATCTCTTTAATCCTCTTTACACTGAAACTGTTTCTTGGTTTTGCTTTGTCTTTCCTGATAATGAAATTTTTGAAAAGTACAAGCAAAATATTTGGTAGAATGTCGCTCCATTTGGGTTTGTCTGACGTGTCTTCATGATTAGATTCAGGGTGTGCATTTTTGCTAGGTACACCCTGGAAATGATGTTGTGTCTTTCTCAGGGCCTCACGCCAGGAAGCACATGACATCAATCTGTCCCACCACTGGCGATCATTTGGGTCACTTGTTAAGGCGGTGTAAACATACTATGAAAACTCACTATATATTAGGAAACTAGGTCAGTGGTTCTTAAACTTTTCATCTTAGGAATATTTACACTCAAAAATTATTAAGGCTCCCAAAGAGCTTGTGTTGATATTAGTTAGTTATATCTGTCAATATTTACTGTATTAGAAATTAAAACTGAGAAATTAAAAAATTGATTTGTTAATTTGTTTAAAAGTAATATTAAACTTATTATACAGTAACATGAATAATATGTTTTATGAAAAGTAACTCTTTTTTTCTTTTTTCTTCCTTCCTTCCTTCTTCCCTCCTTTTCTCTCTTCCTTTTTCCCTCTTTCCCCAACAACTATTTTTCAAAACAAAAAAAAATTAGTGAATAGAATGTCATTATTTTATATCTTTGCAAACCCCTTTAATGTCTGGCTTAATAGAAAGTAGCTGGATTCTCGTATCTGCTTCTGGATTTGATCTGTTGCAATAAATTTTTTGGTTGAAGTGGTAATATATGAAGAAAAAATATATACATGTAATTGGAAAAAGAAGGGGTATTTTAGGAGCCTTTTCAGATGTTTGTGGATAAATTTTTTTGATACAATTCCAAAACTCAATAAGTAGTAGCATCTTAAAAGTTAGCTGCAATGTAAAATCTGAAACTGTATCAATTAACCCCCTCAAAAAATCACATCTGTTAATATCACCATTGATCTCATCAGAAAGCACTTAGGTATTGTGAAGCTGTGAAATTTATGATGATGATACAAATTTTGCAAAATTTGCATTTTCACTTCAATGTGAAATTTTTATTATTGCCAACAAATATTGTTAGTTGTTTTCTTTGAAGTAACAGGTTTATTTTATTTTGAGAAAATGCCCTCTAAATTCCCAAGTCTGAATAACCAATGCTTGTCTGTCATTTGTTCTTTCAAATAAAAATGGTGTTACATGAAAAAAGTGACTAGTTTAGCTCACAACTCAAACAATTGCATGAGTGCTTTTTTTGGACAACCATCGCACTTCTGTATGCAGCAGATGTGATGTATGCATACTCCCTATTTATTACATAGACTGTTAAAAAAGTGGAGCTTTCAACGGTCAAGATTAAATAACATTAATACATTTTAGTGCTTCATCGGCGACATTTTAAAGTAAAACTTGAATTTTTTTTAAACCAAAAGTGCACAGCATTGAAAATTATAAGAATACTAGTAGAGGTTAGTACCCCTGCCTTGATTTGTGCTTGAGTGCCAGCGGTTTTACATGCCATTGCTTTTGTAATTTGTGCAAATGTCAACACAGTGAAAAAGGCAAATAATGTCTTCATATTATTGTAAAAATACTTCTGACCTAAAAGTATTTCAGGGACCCCGAGGGTCTGGGGACCACGCTTTGAGAAGACAACAAGACACTAACGTCTGGGTACTATACATATTCTGTCTTTCAGGAAATCAAAATAAAGTTGAAGACACAGACCAGCTGACCAGAAGCAGGATGAGGGAAGAGTCCGTAAGTGGATATAAGTCTTTATCAGTTGTAAGTTCAGGGGGATTGGATATACTATAAATCTGTGCTAATATGATATTGATCATGTGAAATGTAACCAGACTTAACTGACATATGCTCTAAATGTAAAATACATACGAAATTTTGAAGCTTTCATATGGAAAAAAGAATGTAAATATCTCATTAATAATTTTTATATTGATTACATATATAGTGAAAACTTTATATTTATAATATAATAATATATTAAAATTAATTTCATCTGTTACTTTTTACGTTTTAAAATGGAACTACTAGAAAATTTAAAGCTACATATGTGGTTTGCATTGTATTTCTATTGGGTGATACTGTTATAAATAAATACACACATACAATAAAATGCTGATTATAAAATAAGGCCGAGCAAAGCAGTGATGATAATGCATTCATTGCAAAACTAGGACTATTTTCAACTGATTGCATGCATTTGAGGTCAAGGGCAAAAAAGGACTTTATTTAAATAGTGTGGCAAAGATTATTTAGATCATTTGATACAGACCGAGATTGCCAAGGGAACACAGAGGCAGGCAACTAACCCAGGCTTGGGGAAATTGCAGAAGGCTTCCCAGGGAAAGGGATGTGTCAGTTGCAACTGAACGAATATTAGAAATTCTTCAGGTGAATTAGGTGCAAGTGGGAAGGAAGGAAGAGGGTTCCCCAGGGAGAAGGAACAGAATCTGCGAAGTCTCAGCCTTTCCTCAGAGCTTATTTGGAGAACTCCAAAATTTATAGGAGCTTGTAACACTGTTACCTCACCACCTGCAGCTATTTACATAAAGTTCTGTTTTCCCTGAAGCACTTGTATATAGAAGAGAAGATTTATTTTACTTTCCTGCATTTCTCAAAAGAACCATGAATTTAAAACTAGATATTTAAAAATCTGGGAAACATCTTGGGCTCATAATAAGAGATACTTTGCAATTACTATTTGGTTTTATAGACATGCACAGGGTTTTGCTTATCCACATCCTGCCAAGAATTCGACCTTTTGCTTCCAGAATAGTAAGAACTTGACTCCATAATGCATAGAGCTGCACATGGCTCTCAGTGAGAGGAGCAGTAAAAAAATAAAAGTCTGTAAAGACATAAAAATGATATTAACTTCATTCTGCAATGATATCACATTGATACTATATTTAATGCCAAACTGAGCAGAGAGATCCTGAAGTGTTGGAACTGGAGAGGACTTTGATAATGAACGATCTTCCAGCTCAGTGGCTACCTTGTCAGTTGAGGGAACACCCCTGGTGAATGGTGGAGCCAAACTGATCGTTGGACCTCTGACTCGACCTCTCCTCTCCTCCTCCTCAGATGAAAAACATGTCTGAAGTTCTCAGTCTTTCAAAAACTAGAGACTAGAAATCTTCAGTGTGAAAATAGCATACCCGAACCCCAAACCGCCTCCCTGAGCCCCCTCATTTGCCTTTGTAACCATCTTGCGGAGGCTGCACTCCGCAAACTTGGTCCTAATTCTCCATGCGTCTTTGTTTCTGGTTGTTTCTCCTCCACTGGAATGTAGGTGCTATGAGAGCGGGGACCCCACCTGTCTTGTTGGTGACTGTCTTCTCAGTGCTGAGGACAATATCTGGCACACAGAGGGTGCTCAAAAAAAGTGTTGTCATACTTGTTTAGTGCACTGCACTGTGTATTTTTTTTTTCCTGAGACAGAGTCTTGCTCAGTCGCCCCTGGTAGAGTGCCATGGCATCAGTATAACTCATTGCAACCTCAAACTCCTGGGCTCAAGCGATCCTCCTGCCTCAGCCTGCCAAATAGCTGTGATTATAGGCACGCACCACCACACCCAGGTAATTTTTCTATTTTTTGTAGAGACGGGGTCTCACTCTTGCTTAGGTTGGTCTCGAACTCCCGAGCTCAAGCAATCCTCCCACTTTGGCCTTCCAGAGTGCTAGGATTGCAGGTGTGAGCCACTGCGACTGGCCCTGCACAGTGTATTTCTTGACTGGTGGGCTACACAGACATTGTTCCATTTGGCATCTTTGAGAATGATAACATGTCCACTTAAATCAGATCTCTCTTTTCCTCCAGAGGCTAAATGAGGGCAGGACTCACCAAGTGGTCTTCAGGAGTTAAACCATCCCCAACACCAGACGAGGAGGAGCTGTGCCTTGTCTCCCACCCTGCGCTTCCTCCTCCTCAGATAACAGCCGTGGACTCAGCACCTCCTCGGCCCTGGGAACTTTACAGACATTATTTCTAGTCCTGATAATCACCGTACGAGATGGATTAATACTGTCGTTATCTCCGTTTTTACAAGTGAGGAAACTGAGGCTCAGAGTCCACGCCACTTGCCCAAGGCACACTGCTAGCAGTAATGGATTTAGCTGGGATCTGAATGCTGCTCTGTGTTCACTCGCCCCAAAGTCTGGCCTTGCTCTTCCATCCACGGCTAATCTGGTCTTGGGTTCTGCAATGCAGGCAGCTTGAGGAGGAGAATCAGTGTCTTTGGAGCACCTAAAAAAAAGTGAAAGTGAAGAGCAAGTAGAACTGTGGACCCTAACACATCCTGAGCACATACAGCAGGCCAGCGCCACACCAGCACGTTTCTAGGGTAGCTCAATTACTGGTGGATACAATTTTCATGGAGAGAGGAGCCTTAGGCTTGCAGAAGTTATGTATTATTAAGCACCTTCACACTTTGCTCTTTTGACTTAACAATATGTAATAGTAATTAACGCTTATACAGTGCTTCTCTGCTGTGCACCACACCCAGTTCTAAACGTTTGACGCGTATTAACTCATTTAATGCTCTCATCAACTGTATGAGGTAAGCAGTGTTATCTTTTCCACTTTATAGATGTTTCTATTGAGACACCGAGAGGTTAAGTGACTTGTCCAAGATATCCAGCTGGTAAGAGATGAGTCAGGTGTCAGACTTGGGCAGTCTGGCTCCAGAGTCTGTGTTCTTAATCTCTACTCTAAGCTGCTTTTATCAAACTATATATTATATATAAAGAAGATACATCATGAATGTACAATACAGGTCACATGTTATAGAAATCAATTATCTTCTATATAATGTGAATTATATACTCATATATTCTGTATGTAATGTTGAATATCTATCATATCAGTATATAGGGGACCTTCTCACTTTTTAAATATTTGTATGGTATTCCATTACGCCAATATTGTGTAATTTATTTAACCAGTCTCCTATTGATGGACATTCTGACTGTTTCCAAATCTTTTGATATAACAACAATAATAATATAGAATATAATTAACACATACTTATATAAGATATGATTAAAATATAATTTATAATTTGAATAAAATAATATAATAATATAAGCATTTTAATAAATATCCAGCACATGCTTATTTCCTATGTGTACAGGTCTATCTGTGAAATAAATTCCCAGAAGTGGAATTACTGAATCAAAGACAATATGTGTTTGTCATTTTGAGAGATACTGCCAACTTGCATTCCAAGGAACTTGTATCCTTTACCAATTCCACCAACTGCAAACATCGCCACACTCACAGGGTGCTCCGTCATAAGGCTCACTGTCTCCCAAGGACAAATGAGTGGGAAAGCTGTGTGAATCCAAGGAAAATTAAGTTATGTAAGAAAAGGTCAGCGATTTGCCCTGAGTCAAATGTCTGGCAAGAAGTATGACAAACCCGAAGCAAAACAGAAGGCACTTGATAATTATACTCAAGGGAAACTGTATCGAGACATTTATACTAACAATTAATTTCCCATTCTGGAGAGCCTGGATTTTTAAACTATCCCTTTCCTCTGCAGAGAGAGGAAGATAGTTGAATTCCAGGAAATGCCACTGAATTCCAAACACAGACAGGAAGTGTGCTATCTTCTGACCAACAATGGGGAAGAACTGATCTGGGTGGCCAAAAGCCTTCTGAGTTTACATGGAATAAAATTGTTTTTTCTGGTTCTATTTCTGGTGACCTAGTTGAGTGCAGATTTCTGGGAGCTGATCAGAAAGGAATAAGGAGGACCCAGCTTCTCCCATGGGTGGCAGCCTGTACAGCAGCTCAAGTGAAGGATGTTCAGAGTTCTCTTGGAAATGCACTGAGCTGAGTGATACAATCCCGGTGATTGTGGTTCTTTATTTTTTTAGAGGCAATGTTTTCTGCATTTTTAATAGGTAACATATATATCTTTTATAATCAGAAAAATGTCTATTCATATTGATTGCCCCATTTTTAAAATCAGATTTTTTTTTGATTGTTGAGTTTCTGGTATATTCTAAATATTAGTCCCCTGTCAAATGGATAGTTTGCAAATATCTTCTCCCATTCAACAGGCTGTCTCTTCACCTGTTGGTTATTTTGCTGTGCAGAAGTTTTTTGGTTTAATTAGGTCCCATTTGTTTGTTTTTATTTTTGTTGTCTGTGCTTTTAGGTCTTAGTCATAAATTCCTTGCCTAGACCAATGTCTAGGAGAGTTTTCCCTAGGTTTTCTTCTAGTATTTTTATAGTTTGGGGTCTATTGTTTACATCTTTAGTCTATTTTGAGTTGATTTTTGTATATAGTGAGAGATAGAGATCAAGTTTCAGTCTTCTGCATGTTTCTGTCCAATTTTCCCAGCACCATTTATTGAAGAAGATGTCCTTTCCCCAATGTAAGTGCTTGTTAGTTTGGTCGAAGATCAGTTGGCTCCAAATATTTGGCTTTATTTTTGGGTTCTCTATTCTGTCCCATTGGTCTATGTGTCTATTTTTATACCAATATCATACTGCTTTGATTACTATACCCCTGTAATATATTTTGAAGTCAAGTAATGTGATGTCTCCGGCTTTGTTCTTTTTGCTCAGGATTGTTTTGGCTATTTGGGCTATTCTTTTTATTCCACATGAATTTTAGGACTGTTTTTCCTAATTCTCTGTGGAATGATGTTGATATTTTAACAGGGGTTGCACTGAATCTGTAGATTGCTTTGGGCAGTAATACATTTTTGTGACATTAATTCTTCCAATCCATGAGCATGGGATGTTTTTCTATTTGTTTGTGTTATCTACATGTCTTTCATCAGTGTTTTGTAGTTTTCCTTGTAGAAGTATTTCACCACCTTTGTTAAATTTATTCCTAAATAATTTTTTTGTAGCTATTGTAAATGGGATTGCCCAGAAGAGAAAATCTTGATTATGAATGAGTTGATGAACCATCCAGAGCAATCCACAAACACATACATGAATGGAACAGAATAGAGAACTCAGAAATAAATCCACATCTTATAGCCAATTGATTTTCAACAATGGAAGCAAGAAATACATTATGGAAAGGACAGTCTCTCCAATATGTGATGCTGGGAAAACTGGATAACCATATGCAGAAGAATTAAACTAGACCCCTATCTCTCACCATATACAAAAATCAATTCAAATAGATTAAAGACTTAAATGTAAGTCCTGAAACTATAAAACTACTGTAAGAAAACACAGGGGAAACTTTAGAACATTGATGTGGACAAAGATTTTTGTGGATAAGACCTTAAAAGCATAGGCAACAAGAACAAAAATAGATAAATGGGATTATATCAAACTAAAAAGTTTCTGCACAGCAAAAGAAATAATCAACAAAGTGGAGAGACAACATTCAGAATGACAGAAAATATTTTCAAGCTATTGATCTTACAAGGCATTAATATCCAGAATATACAATGAACTCAACTCAACAGCAAAAAAAAAAAAAAAATCTGATTAAACAGTGGGTAATTGATCTGAATAGACATTTCTGAAATGAAGACATACAAATGGCCAACAAGTATATGAAAAAATGTTCAGCGTCATTAAATCATCAGGGAAGTGCAAATCAAAACCACAAGGAGATATCATGTCACTGCAGTTAGAATAGTTATTATCAAAAAGACAAAAAAAAATAAATGCTGGCAAGGATGCAGAGAAAAGGGAACTCATACACTATTCGTGGGAATGTAAATTAGTTCAGCCATTATGGAAAACAGTGCGTAGGTTCCTCAAAAAACTAAAAATAAAACTACTATATGACCCAGAAATCTCACTACTGGGTATATATCCAAAGAAAAGGAAATAAATATGCTAAAGAGATATCTGCACTCCCATGTTTATTGTTGCACTATTCATAATAGCCAAGATGTGGAATCAACCTAAGTGTCCATCAACGGATGAATGGACAAAGAAAATGTGGCGTATTAGCGGCTACTAGAGGTGGCAAAGGGTAGGGTAGGATAGGGAGAGGTTGGTTAACAGGTACAAAAGTTCAGCTACATAGGAGAAATGAGTTCTAGTGTTCTATAGCACTATAGGGAGACTATAATTAACAGCAATTCATTATATATTTTCAAATAGCTAGTAGAGAAGATTTTAAATATTCTCAACACATAGAAAGAATAAACGTTTGAGGTTATGGACATGCTAATTACCCCGATTTGATCATTACATGTATTGAAATATCACTCTGTACCCCATATATATGTACAATTATGTGTCAACTAAAAAAATTTTATGTACAGAAGAAAAAAAAAGAATGAATTGATAAACCCTCATTACTGGTAGGAATTAAAATCAATCCAATCTGGATGGAGGTTTGATGATACAGATGAAGATTCCAACAATGTAATTCTATTCTTGGGAATTTACCCTGAGGACATAACCTGAAGTATGGAAAAAGTTGTTTACCAAAATAATTGCAGTGTTATTAATGAATCTGAAAAATAAGACATAACTTAAATGTTCAATAATACAGAAATAGTTATATAAATTAGCGTATATACACACAATGCAATATTATGCAGTCACTACAAAATTTAAGTTATAATTTTAAATGGAAAGCCATATATAAAAGTTATCAACTTTATGATTAAAATTATGAAAAAAATATGCATAGAAAGAAGACTATAAGGAAAGATACTAAAATGTCAAATGTTAGTCTTTGGGCAGTTGGGATTGTGAGAAATTTAATATTTTTTCTTTTAATTTTTTTATAATAAGTATCAATTTTAAAATATTAAAGATATATTCATCTGAAACATTATTAGTAGATTAAGGATTTAGCTTACATGTATGTCCAATGACTATATGATTAATTGTATTTCAATGTATGTACATGATTAATATAACTGTGTGTGTGAAAAGTGGACTAATTTTCTGAACTGCTAGTGAATTAGTAAAAGGTTGGCTTAGAGTTCAGTATATAGTCACTGAAGTTAATACTATGGGTCAATAAAATGCTTCAAGGGGCTTATTGGAGGTATTTTAAGTAAACGAAGATTCATTTTAATCAGTACAATTTTCACATAAGCAGTAACAGATTCCATAAAGCCCTAACATTTTTTCCCTGATAAGTAGATTAGACAAAGCTCTGCAAATTCCATTTATGCTGGCATTAGGTTATTCAGTATGAAATGTCCAATTTCCTTCAGTACTAAGTTTGACAGTTGATATCTCTGACATTTCACTTTGACACTTCTTGTTTTATTTTTATTGTGAAGATACATCCTCAGTCTTTCAAACACATGTTTTGGCTTGTGATTATCTTTCAAAAATTTTTTAGAGCAATTTTTGTGAAAGCATGGATAAGTCAAAAATTGGTGTTATTTTCGAATATGCCTCCAAACACAGCTCACCTATAATAGTGGAGAGATAACAGTTCAGGGTTATTTATTGTGCCCATGCTATTTATCAGGTACTGTCCAGGTGCTAGGGATGCAAAGATGATTAGGGCATGGTCCTTGCTCAGGGGCAGTGGTTGGTTACAAACTCTATTATGCTGCCTTATGCAGGTAGCATAAATTAGAAGAGTGAGCTGAATAGGATACAGTAGTGGGTAGTGAGGACTATGACAAGTTAGAGAGGGCTTCCCAGATTTAAAGGCTTTGGTCCAGTCTTATCGCTGGGTCCTCTCATTTTCAAGACAGGCTAACAGAATCGATTTTTACATATAAATCTCCTGATTTCAAAACACTGTCAACTAATTTAAAGTTTTTAAAAATACTGTGACTTTGGATTAAACAAAAGAATTCCATTGGACCACATTAGAACTGTGGGGCACATATGTGCAAATTCTGTCTTTGAGAATAGTCTTATTGAATGACAAAGCACTGAAAGATGTGTCTGATAGCAAATCAATATAATAATAACTCACAAGTTTATTGAAAATATTATAAGATATTGGCTATAAAGTACTTGGCAAAATGCCTGCTATTAATTGTTATAAATTGGTGATAAAATTCAGGTACCAAGGATAGAAGTAATCAGAGGATGGAGTTAGAGACTCTTCAGGGAGAAACCAGAGAGACTTCCCCAGAGATAGTGTTAAGTGACCACTGTTTTTTTTTTTTTTTTTTTTTTTTGTGACAGAGTCTCACTTTGTTGCCCTGGCTAAAGTGAGTGCCATGGCGTCAGCCTAGCTCACAGCAACCTCAAACTCCTGGGCTCAAGCGATCCTACTGCCTCAGCCTCCCGAGTAGCTGGGACTACAGGCATGCGCCACCATCCCCGGCTAATTTTTTCTATATATTTTTAGCTGTCCAATTAATTCCTTTCTATTTTTGGTAGAGACGAGGTCTCGCTCTTGCTTAGGCTGGTCTCGAACTCCTGAGCTCAAAAGATCTGCCCCCCTTGGCCTTCCAGAGTGCCAGGATTACAGGCATGAGCCACCGCGCCCAGCTGTGACCACTGTTTTTTGTAACAACTGTACTGGGAGGTAATTCATATACTATACAATTTGCTTATTAAACTGTATGATTCAATGGCTTTTAGTATATTCATAGAGTTCTGCAACCGTCACCACAATCAATTTTAGAACATTTTTATTGCCCTAAAAAGTAACCCCGTGCCCATTAGCAGTCACCTCCCATTTTCCCCAACTCTTCCAGCCCCAGGCAACTGCTAATCTACATTCTGTCTCTGAAGATTTGTCTATTCTGGCCATTGAATATAAATGAAATCATACAATATGCGGTCGATTGTGACTGGCTTCCCTCACTTGGCATAATGTTTTCAAGCGTCATCATGTTGTAGTGTGTATTTGTATTTCATTCCTTTTTATTGCTAAATAATATCCCATTACATGGATACGCCACATTTGATTTATCTGTTTATCAGTCAATGGTCAATTCGGTTGTTTCTACCTTTTAGCTGTTATGAGTAATCCTGCTACGAATATTTGTGTACAAGTTTTTGTGTGGACATATTTTCATTTTTCTTGGATACGTACCTAGGAGTGGACTTGCTGGGCTAAGCATTGTTTTGAATGATAAATAGAAGTTTTGAAGCTGAAGAGGCTGGGAGAGTCAGAGGAGGGAGAAAGGATAGGCGAGAACTGGGCAGATATTTTGCATTTTGAGCAAAACCATGGAGATATAAAATAAAAAGGCATATGCAGGAAAGTCGAAGAGGTTCTGAGTGGAGAAAGCGGTGCGAAATAAGACTAAAGAAGAAAGCAGGGTTCAGGCCATGAGGAGCTTGTTGGCTTGTATTTTCTTCTGAAGGTACTTGAGAACCAGTGAATGGCTTCAAACAAGGCAAGGGGCAGGATCTCTGGAGCACATGCAGAGGGTGGGTTTGGTTCTACAGCTGGGATCCTAACTGGCAGGCAGCTCTGTCAACATAATGCTACTCTCCAGAGCTATCCACACGAAATATTTGGGCCGGCTTCTTGCAAACCAAAATAGTGTCATTTGGATTTATGATATTTGATACATTTATAACATGGTTAAGGGAGTTTTAAGATAAACCATTTTTTTTTAAAAAGACATTGCAAAACTAGGCAAGTCTTATTTATGTTGATATCAAAATGTATTTAAGGGAAATGAATGTGCCAGTTTGCTTAGATTCTTTCTTTCTTTTTTTTTTTTGCAGTAAGAAATATTCATTTCACCCAATAAAAAGTAGACGCAAATTGTGACTGAAATGGGGAAGATGACTCATGATTTGAACTAGAGTTTTCTGAAATGAAAAGCCCTTCTGCACTGATAGCTCTTACAAAAGAGCATTCTGAGGGTGCCCCTGTTTACTCCAGGTTGAAGGACCGGAACCTCAGCTGAGATGCTGTCATCAGAATGAACAGTTTTTGTGTCCCTGTGCTATAAGAACTATTAGGTATTATTAAGAATGCCGTTGTGTGTTTCTTCTCTCAAAGCTGCAGATATTAGGCTACGATTCTCTTCTGAGTTTACCGGATATGTTTTCCAGTCCTTTTCAGTTACGGGCCTTCAAAAATAATATTTCTCTGTGCCAATTCCAAATGGAATTTAAGTCTGACTATTAAAACAACTTGTAGTTGCTTTGTAATTTTCTTATTCACTTGGTAAACAGCAGAAGTGGAGCAGTACAAAAGGATTTGCAAAAATCGTATGAAACCTTCTGTTTTCTGGCATTTAATTTATTGGATTTAATTCCTTCATTTTGAAATGAAATATAAGCTGGCAAAGTTTAAAATGCTGTCAATATACATTCAGTTCACAAATATTTATTGATTTCTGTGTGTCGGATACTACGGGAGGCACAGCGGTAAGCTAAGATAAAGTCCCATCGATAGGGGTTTACAACCTACTAGGGAAGAGAAGAGTCACACACAAACGGCTGTCATGAGACAGAGTGGCACAAGGCCTAGGATTGGCGCGAGGGCAGTGCTAAGTGGTGCAGCAGTGACAGCAGTCCTTTGGGACCACTGCCGTGGTTCGCTTAAAGGGATATTTTCTGAGAAACGCATCCTTAGGCGATTTGTCACTGCGAGATCATGGAGTGCGCTTATATGAACCTAGACGGTATAGCCTACTGCACACTTAAGCTGCACCTGTGCAGAGTGTTACCGTACTGAATACTGTAGGCAATCGAAACACAATGGTAAGTATTTGTGTATCTAAACATATCTAAACGTAGAAAGGGTACAGTAAAAATACAGTACAAAAGGTAAGTGGTACACCTGCGTAGGGCACTTAACGTGACGAGAGCTTGCAGGATTGGAAGCTGCTGTGGATGAGTCAGTGCGTCGTGAGTGACTGTAAAGGCCCAGGACATTACTGTCCACCACTGCAGACTTTGCAAACACCGGACACTTAGGCTACACTAAATTTATAAAAAATATTTTTCTTCAATAATAAATTAATCTTAGCTTACTGGAATATTTTTACTCTATAAACTTTTAACTTTTTTAAAACTTTTTGACTCTTTTGTACTAACATTTAGCTTAAAACACGAAAACATTGTACAGCTATAGAAAATGATTTTCTTCCTCTATATCCTATTCTATAAGCTTTTTTCCTATTTTTAAAGCATTTATTTATTTATTTATTTATTTTTTACTGTTCAAACTTCTTTCTTAAAAACTAAGACACAAACACACACAATAGCTTAGGCCTACACAGGATCAGTATCGCTAAGATGTCACTGGGGAAGAGGAATTTTTCAGCTATAGTATAGTCTTACAGAACCGCCATCGTATTTATGGTCTGTCATTGTTACATATATTGTTATGTGGCACACGACTGTGTTTTTATGGGTGATTTAAGGGTTATGCAGAAAAGGGGTTTGTGACTGAATATGTTAGGAAGCCCTGAATGAAACAAAATTAAATGGCCAGTGTGGGGCAATGGCTGAGAGTGTCTGGGTTCTTATCCTGTATATTTCACTTGTCCATGGTAGAATTTTGATCATATTAGTTAACACTAGATTTTTCTCATCTATAAAACCGGTCTATTCTGTAGGTAGTAGAGAGGATTACATGAGGTAAGACATGTAAAGCATTCAGAACAAGCTCTCAATAATGAGTATTCTTTGATTGTGGGAATTCTCAGAGCCCAAAGTACTAATATGCATTTTGAATGGAAAAGAGAGAGATGGAGAGAGGAAGCGGGGAGATCGGGGGTAGAGAGAGGGGGAGAGAGAGAGAGAGAGAGAGGGAGAGAAATCATGCAATTTCTTCCAAACCCTTTTGACTGCACAATACTTTTTTTTTTAGAGTATCTCAAAGGGCTAGTGTTCTAAGGAACAGATCTTGAAAACCCTAGGACTGGGAGATCAGAAGGAAAGAAGGCAGCAGTTGGTCCGGGCCTTGTAAGTTGGGAATGACTTGACCAAGTAAGAATGGAGTACAAAGCAAAAAAGAGCAGAAGTAAAACCACAGTGTTATTATAATTGAGAGCAGCAAAAATATTTTGGAGAAGTTATATTTGTTTCCAGGGAAAACAACCTGACTTACTTATGGAAAGGGAAACAGCCCAAGTGATCATCATGGACAGCTACTGTTTTTGCCTATCAGAATCCATTCCCCCTTTTTCAGGCGATAGCATTGGAATTTTCCTCGGGGACCACCAGAGGTGGATATGCTGAGAAACTACTGCAGCTTAAGACTTCAAGCCTCTCCTCTATACAGGCCCTTTCTCAGGTCTTGGGCGGGGCCTTAGCAATGCATCACAAAGTCTTGCATGTTGTAAATTGTGCAAAAGTGGCGTACTTTAACCTTAATTGGTTCAGACCACTGTCTCTTTCCATTCTGATGTTTCCTCATTTATACTTTCCACTGTGTTTGAGACATTTGCAAGGGCTATGGGCATATTTTTGAATCCAATTGAAGGGAAGTTGAGTTGGGAATACATATAGTTTGAATTTCAATGGATATGTTTATGCAATTCACAGTCACTCCATGACAGTTCAGTTTTTGCTGGCATCGTAATGTAACTCCTAACTTCCAGCGATGCCCCTGCTGCCTGCGGTGCCTGCTCTGAGGCTGCAACAAGAGGACACCAATAGCAAACTGGTTAATGAGTGTCATTGACGCAAAGAGTATTTAAGATTCTTCCCTGGACAGGAAAACTTAGAATGTCTGGAAATCTTCCAGCTCATATATGGGAGAAATTTGAGAGGTTCCAAATATGTCCACAATCATAAAAATATACAGAAAAGTATAAATAACAAGTTGTGAAACTGAAATAACAGTTTAAAGCTATTAGTAACCAGAAAAGCCCCCAAATGACAACAAAAACCCAAATTCTCATCAAGAGGAAAGACTTTCTATTCTCCTTAAAAAATGATATTTTGAAGTCATTGTTGTGTGAAGAAGTGATCGAAGAGTATTCACCCAAAAAATGTAGAGGGGAGAAAACATTATGGAGATACGCCAGGGAGGATTTTGTGATGATTTCTTAACTTTTTTGGATCTGTGATTTCTTTCTTTCTTTCTTTTTTTTTTTTTTTGATACAGAGTCTCACTCTGTTGCCCTGGCTAGAGTGAGTGCCGTGGCGTCAGCCTAGCTCACAGCAACCTCAAACTCCTGGGCTCAAGCGATCCTCCTGCCTCAGCCTCCCGAGTAGCTGGGACTACAGGCATG
>CAUYSK010024808.1:0-29817 GCA_963575035.1 Avahi laniger | reverse complement strand
CAGCCTGAGCAAGAGCGAGACCCCGTCTCTACTAAAAATAGAAAGAAATTAGCTGGACAACTAAAAATATATAGAAAAAATTAGCCGGGCATGGTGGCGCATACCTGTATTCCCAACTACTCAGGAGGCCGAGGCAGTAGGATTGCTCGAGCCCAGGAGTTTGAGGTTGCTGTGAGCTATGATGACGCCACGGCACTCTATCCCAGGCAACACAGTGAGACTCTGTCTAAAAAAAAAAAAAAAAGCAAACGTCATATTCTGATAGAAGCAAGTCTTTTCCAAGTCCCATTTGATAAGGTCACTGTTTAACCAATCTACCTATCCTTGGTACCAAGATCTTGACTGAAGTTGTACTGGGGCCCCTCTAGTTTAGACATCATCCTCAATCTTTCTCTTCTTTTTTAATGAATACCTGGGAATTTTTAATGAAAAAAGGATTTTTGGCCAGGTGTGGTGGCTTGTGCATATAATCCTAGCACTCTGGAAGGCCAAGGCAGGAGGATCGCTTGAGGTCAGCAGTTTGAGACAAGCCTGAGCAAGAGTGAGACCTTGTCTCTATTGAAAATAGAAAAATTAGCCAGGTGTCATGGTACTCGCCTGTAGTACCAGCTGCTCAGAAAGCTAAGGCAGGAAGATTGCTTGAGCCCAGGAGTCTGAGGTTGCAATGAGCTATAGTGATGCTACTGCACTCTACCCTGGGTAACAGAGTGAGACCCTATCTCAAACAAAACAAATAAAAAAAAAATTAGCTGGAGTGGTGGTGTGTGCCTATAGTCCCAGCTACTTGAGAGGCTGAAGCAGGAGGATCACTTGAGTCTAGGATTTGAGATCAGCATGAGAGATATAGCTTATATCTCAAAAAAAAAAAAAAAGAAAAGAAAAGAAAGAAAGAACAGAAAAGAAAGTGTTATTTTTCTCTCTGTGTATAAGTGCTACTATTCATTAATTAACCACAGACTTCTTTTCCTATATTTATCTACAGCTATTCTTGTTTTTAATAGCTAACTTCACATATCCCTGCAATATCAGCTATTCCTGCCTTTCGCCCTGGGGAAAAAAAATTCTGTTAAAACGTTAATTACAATAAAACTTGATTTATTGACACTTCCTAGGGAGAATATCAGCATAAATCACTACAATAGTTTGTTTTCTTCCCTATTGCTCTTGTTGTGATAGACATATCTCAGTGCTTAGAAATTTTCTTCCCGAAAATGTTGCAAAATTTTTTGTAATATCATAATTAACTGAATGTAGTTTTGTCTACTGCATGTAGCATTTTAATACCATATCATAGTTTGAAATGACAAAGTCATGCTTCTAAAAATATACATGACTCAGATGAGTGAATTCATTCATAAACAAACTTCTGTCATTCTAAGGAACATTCAACTAAGAGCATTTATATTAAAAATACCCTCTGAATGCACTGATGTAGGTAGGAGCATCGTATGGGCATGCTAGACAATTTTAAATTATTCAGCATAATGGGGTTGAATTGTGAAACACCACTTACCTCCAAAAAAGATATGATTTATGGTCAGGCATGGTGGCTCACACCTGTAATCCTAGCACTCTGGGAGGCTGAGGCGGGCAGATTGCTTGAACTCAGGAGTTCCAGACCAGCTTGAGCAAGAGCGAGACCCTGTTTCTACTATAAATAGAAAAATTAGCCAGGCAACTAAAAATAGAAATAAAAAATTAGCCAGGCATGGTAGCAAGCACCTGTAGTCCCAGCTACTCGGGAAGGCTGAGGCAGGAGGATCCCTTGAGCCCAGGAGTTTGAGGTTGCTGTGAGTTAGGCTAACACCATGGCATTCTAACCCAGGCAACAGAGTGAAACTCTGTCTCAAAAAAAAAAAAAAGAAAGAAAGAAAAAGAAAAGGAAAGATATGTTTAAGTCCTAACCCCTGCTACCTGTGAATGTGGCCTTATTTGCAAGAAGGATCTTTGCAGATGTAATTAAGAATCTTGAGATGAGATCATCCTGGATTCACCAGGTGGGCCCTAGATTCCATGACATGTGTCATTATAAGGGACAAAAGAGAAGAAAACTCATAGATGCAGAGAAGGCCATGTAAAGAGACAGAGGCATAGACTGGAGTCGTACAGCCCCAAGCCAAAAATCACCTGGAACTATCAGTAGCTGGAAGAGGCAAGGAAGGGGTCTTTTCTAGAACTTTCAGAGGGGGTGCCACCCTGCTGACACCATTCGCTAGAAGAAAAGATAGTCACATTTTAGCATAGCTTCTATATCATATCTTACTCTGTTTTGCCACTTGTCCAGGCATTTAATTTGAAAAAAAAAAAAAGAAAGGATATGGATCAGTATCCAAGATTCCTAAAACTTGCCTGACCATGAAAATCACCTGCAGCAGTGTAAAAAACAACAAAAACACAGCTTCCCAGGCTGATTTTTTCAAAATTCAGATTCAGAAGACCTGGGTTTAAGAATTAGCACTTTTAATAAGTGCTCCAGACTTTTGTGATCAGTTTTGGGAAGTTTTATTTTAGCACCTCACTAGTGCAGTATGGGAGCGGTCACATGAGCCCTGCCCCTGCTCTTGGTTCTCCAGTTGTCCAGCCGATCCGAGACAGGATTTGGGGACTTCCCTGTTCACCCGACCTTGATCACTTCCCATTTGAACATTGAATAGGATTCAGACTTCTCCTCCTGGCTTTTCGGACTCCCTCCCTCTAACTCCTAGTTCATTTCTAGCCTTGTCTTCCGCTGTTTCTCTCTATACGCATCTTGCCCTTTCAATCCAGTCTACTTGTAGCCAAAGTGATTTTTTTTTTTTTTTTTTTTGAGACAGAGTCTCACTCTGTCACCCTGGGTAGAGTGCAAGTGGTGTCATCATAGCTCACTGCAACCTCAAACTCCTGACCTTCAGCGATCCTCCCCACTCTGGCCTCCTAGGGTACTAAGATTATGGGTGTGAGCCACCACACCGGCCCAATGGATCTTTTAAAAAAGCCGGGCTGAGCTGGGTGCGAGGGCAGGAACATTGCTTGGGCCCAGGAGTTTGAGCCCAGCCCAGGCAATACAGCAAGACGTCATCTCTAAAAATAGTAAATTAATAAATAAAAAGGCCAGTCTGATCATGTCCCTCTGCTAAGGCTCTGCTGGCCTTCCCATCGCTTCTGGATCAAAGACCAAACTTTGCAGGTGCTGTGTTTTTTACCCAGCCCTGGCTTTTATTCCCTGCCCCTTTGATCGTGCTCCTCTCCCTCCCTCTGTCTCCTAGCCTGCTTAACTCCAGCACTTCTCAACTAGCTCTGCTTGTCACATGTTCTCACAGGACCATCGATGTCATTGCATAATACCCAGCCGCCCCTGCTAGCATGTCATTTCCATAAGGGCACAGCTCCCCAGCACTTAGCGGAGTGTGGAACTCACCGTGTGCGATTGTCAGTATTTGCAAAAGGAAAAAAATACGTGAATGAACAAACGAAGACCAATCTATCTCCAGGCTGCAGTTAAGCGGGATCTCAGGCATTCCTCAAACCCACTCCCTGTGTTCTCACCTCACGGTCTTTCTTTTGCTGCTCCTCTTTCCCAGCTTCCCCTCTCAGGCCACTTTCCTTCATGGTTTGGTTTTCACTTGTTAGAAGCTCCAAATTATAGTTCTGGCAGGGCAGTGGCTAGCATCTACAATCCCAGCACTTTTGGGAGGTCAAGATGGGAGGATTGCTTGAGGTCAGGAATTTCAGACCATCCTGGGCAACATAGCAAGACCCCACCTCTACAAAAAATAATTTTAAAAAAATTAGCCAGGTGCTATGGCATATGCCCGTAGTCCCAGCTACTCGGGAAGCTGAGGCAGGAGGATCACTCGAGCCTAAGAGTATAAGGTTGCTGTGAGCTATGATTGTACCACTGTACTGCAGCCCGGGCAACAGAGGGAGACCTGTCTCTTAAAAAAAAAAAAATTGCAGTTCGCCTTTTTTTTTAACCATTCTTTTTTTAATACAACTTTATCAAGGTATATAATTTACACACCATAAATTTCACCCATGTAAGTGTATGATTCAGTAATCCTTAGTATATTTACCAATCATCTCTGCGATCCAGTTTTAGAACATTTTCATCACTGCATTAAGATCTCTCAAGCTCCTTTAGAGGTAGTCCCCATTCCACCCCCAGCCCCAAACAACCACTTATCTCCTTTCTGTCCCTGTGATTTGCGTGTTCTAGACGTTTCACATAAATGGAATTGCAAAATATATGGTCTTTTGTGTCTGGCTTAGCATGATTTTTTTGAGGTTTATCCATGTCGTAGCCTTTATCAGTATCCTTTTCATTCCTTTTAATGCTGAATGATATTTCATCTAATGGATATGCTAGTATTTGTGGTTTTATTGGTTTTCTGTTGTTATTGTTTTTGTAGTCCATTCACAAGTCGATGGACTTTTGTGTTGTTTCCACTTTCTGGCAGTAATGTTGCTATGAACAGTCACATGCAAGTCTTTGTGTGGACCTGTGTTCTCGTTTGCCTTGAATATGTACCTAGGAGTGAAATTGCTGGGTTATATGGTATTAAATAAATCTGTGTTTAATCTTTTGAAGAGCTGTCAGGCTCCTATCCAAAGTGGCTGTACCATTTTACATCCCA
Source organism: Avahi laniger (assembly GCA_963575035.1). NCBI lineage: Eukaryota > Metazoa > Chordata > Mammalia > Primates > Indriidae > Avahi > Avahi laniger. The sequence continues at coordinate 25,204 of CAUYSK010024808.1, read as the reverse complement.
CCAGCAATGGATGAGGGTCCCAGTTTTTTCACATCCTAGCCAACACTTGCTATTGTCTGTCTTTGATTATAACCATCCTAGTGGGTGCGAAGTAGTATCTCATTGTGGTTTTGGTTTGTGTTTCCCGGTTGGCTAATGATGTTGAGTACCTTTTCATATGCTTATTGGCCATTTGCATTCAGTTAGTTTTCAATGGCTTGATTTCCTTTATTCACCATAGTTTTATTTAGTTATTGAATCAGAGCAGACTCTCATTGCAGGTACTCAGTCAATGTTTCCTGAGTGAGGGACCCTCTTCTAGACTGTGGAGGGAGGAGGTACCCAACCCTCCCTTCTGCTGTAAGATCTCTGCCCTCCCCTCTGCCACTGCGCTCGGCAGGGGGTCTCATCAATCTCTTTTCTATTTCTTTTTTTTCTTTCTCTCTCTTTTCTATTTCCCCTTCACATCTAGCTTTTTAAAAAAGTCAAATCATTTTTATTAGCCTATCAATGTTATTTTTATGTTGTGGTAAAATATATATAACATTAAATTTACCATCTTAACCACTTTTAAGTGTGCAGTTCTGTGGCATTAGGTACATTCATATTGTTCTTTAACCATCACCGCCATCCATCCTTCTCCAGAACTTTTTCTCATCTCCGTCTGAAACCCTATACCCATGAAACACTAGCTCCCCATTTTCTCCTACCCTAGCTTCTGACCACCACCCAAATGTTACATTTTATTCATAATACTATCTAGGTGTCTTCTCAAAAGGATACATGGTGTTAACAGTAGGAAGCCAGGAAGATGGCCAAACCTCAAACTAGTATTTTAATATTCTCTGGACAAGGCAAGCTAGAAAGGCAATCGCTTTACATACATTTAGGAGTAGTGCTCCAAAATAAAATAGGAAGCTGCCATTTGCTAGATTTTTAAAGAAATTCTTGGTCATAGAACTTCCTGTCTTCTGGGGAGTGAACTGCCCAGAGCCCCCACACTGGAAATGCCTTGGCTTTATTTTTGTTTGTTTCTTTGTTTTTGTTTTGTCTTGGCTTTATTCATCTGCTACCCTGCTGAAAGCCCCAAATTGCATCTGCTTGACTCTATGTTGTTGTCTTGAATTTCGTTTATCTGTGACCATACAAAACTACATCAAATAATCCATGTTCAAGAAGTACTTCTAGGATTGAAATTTTGTGATTTGGCTGTCATTTTAATCAAATCCACTAACTAAATCCCAAATGCTATCTTTACTTTGCCCTCTGGTTCTTTGTACACTAAGACTGAAAACTAAGTGTTTGCAAAAAGGGGCACTGAAAATTCTAGTACACCAGAATTTTCCTTAGAGTGAAGCCTGGTATTCTTATTTACAGATACAATGTTTCTCACTTTACCACTGAGCAAGAAACAAGGCTGGTGCCCTTTAGGCAAGTTAGAGATTCCGGCTGTAAAACCATTTGAAAAGGATACATTCTCTAATCAAGGACTTAGGAAAAGCCACACAAAAAAAGGATGTTGCTTCCCTGTATGTAAAACTTCTTGTTGAGAGAGAGATTATTCTCCTGGAAGGGCAGATGTTCTCCATTACAAAAGGGGAAAAGCATTTAGATTCTTCCGGTGGTAAATAGAGGCCACAGGTTAAACTTTCTTTGGCCTTTGCTTTTAAAAAGCCATTCTGCTGAGAACCTTTGTTGCTGGTAGTGTCAAGCCAGTTGCCCTTTGTATTTGATGATGACGACATTGAGAAGGATTGTTTTGTGCAGGAGCTCTGGACAAAAAGACACATTTGGGACCAGAAATCCTGGTATGTACGTTGTATACATATATAAAGATTGCTCTAAATTTGCTTCCTTGCCAAAGGAAATATTTCATTGCAGATTTTTTTTTTAAGTCCTTGAAACTATTTAGGGCAGTGGGACTCAGAGGGGGCCGGCCCTGGTGGGTAGGAGGGATACCAGGACTATATAGATCAATTTTCACAATATCCCCTCTTTGAGAATCATTGTCTTGAGTTTTCTTTAAAATATGCATTTTAAAGAAAGTGGATATGAATGAAGGTCTCTGTTGTGAACCATAATATTCTGTATTAGTATTGCTTATTTATTATTCTTATGTGCTACTCTTTATTTGTCAAATAAGCAAAGTCACAACCATTGACAGCTCCGAATTATCTATGTCTAGATAAGGAATATTTCCGGCAAATGAAAGATCTCAGGTACCCTCTTCCTTGCCATTTTATTTCTTCACTGTGTTCTCTTGCCAATAATAACAAATAGCTCACGTTAATTGAATGTGAGCTGAGTACGTGCCAGACCCTTCCTTACACGCACAGTCTCATGTACCCCTCAAGATGACTCTGCTAAGGAGGAACTGTTATTCATCCCATTTTACAGATGTGGCAATTGTGGTGCAGTAACGTTAAATAACTTGCGCAAGATCTCCAAGTGAGCGCGTGACGGAGCCAGGCTTTGAACCCAGGCAGAGAGAAAACTTGTAGCTTCTCTGTTTGGGTATTAATGAATGCAAATTTTATTTTTGTTATTAGCTAAAGCAGGGGAGCTCCAAGGATGGGGCAGGTGTTGCTTAGCCAAATAAAATACTGGACATCGAGTTAAATATGAATTAAATAGTGTGGGATATACTTGGACTAAAAAAGTGTTTATCTAAAATTCAGATTTTACTGAGTGTCCTGTGTTTTTATTTGCCAAGTCCAGCAGCAGCCCTAGGCAGGAGGGGCATTTGCAAAAGAGGTGAAGGAAACCTCTTAATGCATTTTGATTATTGTGATTTGGGATTATTTGTGGGTTTGGATTCTTTTTTTTTTATTTTTATTTTTTCACCATGGCTTTTTTCATTTCAGGGATGATAATGTAATGTATTATATTAAGCTTTAAACCAGACAGTTACATAGTTTAAGTACATGCAATATGCTGATGACCTATCAATGGATGTCTCCTGATACACTTTTCCCCTAGGAATCAAGGCTTCCGAACCTGACTCATGTCAAGATTTGTACCCCACTGGTTTCTCTGCAAAGTGAAACTATGGGAATTCTGCCACTTGTTTGTTTTTTCTCTTGAACTAAAAAAACCTCTTTACCTCAATCTGGCTATATCATGACTTTTCCAAAGCCTGGTCTAGGACCTTCATCTTAGCTGGGCTATCAGTGTTAGCCTGATTTCATTTTCTACAGATGGCTTCATCATCCCAATTTTTAAGATACTGATGAAATATTCTTGTGCTTTTACCAACTCTATTACTTGGTAAAATCCCCTGTCTCTGAAAGGCTACCTCTTAAAATAGATGCCACTGGCTTAGATTTTCCCAACAAAATTTCTGACACATTCACAAATATTTCCTGAGTACATCAGTGTATTTCCTTCTATGCACATTTTGAGCATTCCAGCAATGGGAATGACTAATGATGGTAAAGCCCTAGAAATTGTGCCCTGTTGCTGTTCAGTATGTCAGAACCCAGTTGCAGATAAGCCTGTTTTCTTAAGAATGATCTTACCGAATCCAAATAGTTTTGAAACAGGGCTCATTTGCAGATACCAAACTCTATGACTTCTAAAGGAACTAAGCCACCCAAATCAAACAGAGAACCCATTGACAGAAACTAGGGGTCGTTAGTGCTACCGGAAGGTTGCCAATCCAGTTCTCACTTAGGCAGGGAACCAGTTTGTCTCTCCAGTTAATGTGTGAATAAATTGTCATTCATGTCCCTGAGGGTTTGGAATGATCCCAAGTTATCTCTCTGATATCTTGGGTAGAATCACGTGACCATTCACAATAGGCCTTGTCTGTCTGCAGCAAGTCAGGTATCAGAAAGGTCTCACAATTCATGGGGGTAATCTCAGGAACAGCTGCTGGATTCGTAGTGTAGAGACCAAGGTAAAAAGTTCCTTTGCTCTTTGAAGGTTCACTAAAAAGTCAAGCGACAAAAGTCAGATTAATAGGAAAAATGGCATACAAGCTTATTGCATGCACTGGGGAGAATCACAGAGTGATTGCCCCGCCATGCAGTGGAGTGCAAGTGGTTCTATACCCTTCTTCTTGGGGAAAAGGGACATGGACAGGCATGGATGACTTTAGGGGGTAGTAAATGATTTGGGGGGGAGGAGGGATTCAATGGGCTTAGAGAACATACAATGGCCTGGGATAAAGAAAGTCTGCTGGACCTGCAGAGCAGACAACGGTTTGTGACAAAGTCTGTCCAGGTGTGTTGACAGACTTCAATCTTTCTGCAATGTGAGTTCAGTTAAAGAGAACTCAGGGAAGGGACCAGCGGTAATTGTTTTCTTCTTTGGCGGGCAGGGGAACTTCAAAGAACAATTTCACCCTGTGCTTAGGGAGAGACAAAGGATGGTGGGAGGGAAGATCAGAGATCTTAAGGCTTCTTCTTCTTCAGTTCAGCATGTCAGAGCGCCGTATTTGGGGATATTGATTTCTGAGTCCCAACAATAGGAAGGATGATCTATATAAATGCTTAAGATTGCTTAAATGAGCATCTAGTGCTCTTGTCTTGATAAATTATCAGATGCTTTTCCATCTCTTTCTCCTACCTATTCTCCAATGGCTTTCCCCTTGCACTTTTCTGTTGTAGTGAAAACTTATACAATAGTGGCCAGGTGTGGTGGCTCACACCTGTAATCGTAGCACTCTGAGAGGCTGAGGCAGGAGGATCGCTTGAGGTGAAGAGTTTGAGACCAGCCTGAGTAAGAGCAAGACCCCATCTCCACTAAAAGTAGACAAATTAGCCAGGTGCAGTGGCATGCGCCTGTAGTCTCAGCTACTCAGGAGTCTGAGGCAGGAGGATCACTTGAGCCCATGCGTCTGAGGTTGCTGTGAGCTATGATGATGCCACGACACTCCAGCCCAGGCAACAGAGCAAGACTCTGTCGCAAAAAAAAAAAAAAAAAAAAAGAAAGAAAAGAAAAACTTATACAGTAGTTAAAAATACATTTGGTAAAAGTCATGACACACATGTAAATTGAATGTGGAAAAAGACATGCATTCAGATGAGATGTCTGATTCACTGGCTAGGAAACAGGCCACAAAACACTGATAGGACCGCACACCATGAGCTGAGCTGTTTTGAGGTCACTTGCACCGACTATCATTGTTAACAGTTGCTTCTTGCTCAGAAATGAGCCAATGGAGATGTGACATTTATTTTAGCTCACCATTCTTGGGTTTATTTCTGAAAAGAAAAAGGCATCAGCAGCCACAATCCCCACCCCTCCCCCAAAGGGATCTGAGCTAGAGGGAAGGGTATTCGATCCGTCATCTTACCCTCCATATGCTCACAGATTGTGAGTTTTGATCTCCAGCACTATGTGCTTGGTAGTGAATGTCAGTTTAATCAAATGAATAATGAGACTAATAGCTGACATTTACTGGGAACTCTCCATGAGTCAGGCACTGCTCTGGGTGCTTAGGGTATTATATTATTTAATTCTCAGCACAACCCTATGAGGCAGTTACCGTGAGTATCTTCAGTTTATAGAGAGAGGAAACGAGATACAGAGAGATTAAGTAACTTGTCTGAGGTCACACAGCCAAGGAGTGCCACAGCCTGGGTCTCACCCAGGCAGTGCTTGCTCTTCATGACTGTATCACACTGCTTTGCCCCAGAACAAAATGATGATGCTGATGGTGCTGACACATTGAGCAGGTCTCCCTTACCTCACTGTCCTGATCAATAAGGGAGCTTTTACACAGTTCTGTTTGCTTTCATTTTTCAAATGAAAAACTGGCGTTCAGCTGGTGAGATAGGATTAGATCTTCATCCTGAAGAATGGGTTGTTTTTCAGACTTTTCCTTGGGTCCTCATCCTACCCACATTCTGATTACATTTTTCATTATAATCCTAGTACAGCGATTCCTGAGTATGATAAAACAGAACAGCTTCCTCAGTAAATAAGGGAAGCTGGGCCTACAGTGGAAAAAGAAAATAGAGCTTTCTTTGAATCAGGAGAAATTCAGCATACAGCTGTCCTACAATATTTCTTAGGAGGCTACTAAACCCACTGTACTTGAGCTTCGGACAGTTTCTTCTTTTAGTTTTTCCTAAGATATCTGCATTTCTATGTTATGCCACAAATAATACAAGTATTTATTAACTATTAGGTAAAAAAAATCAACTTATTGAATATTGTATCACATGCTCTTATATGTGGCATAGTTAAGCAGGTTCAAATTTGGGGACTGTCTTTTTAAATTAATGTGAATAAATCATTTTGAAATTTTGAAGACAAAGCCTTAAGTTGAGAAATAGGCAAACATTCATCCACTAAGAATTATTTTCATTATTCTTAATGTGTTTTAGTTGGTTCTTTCAAAGAAAATATGAACAAATCCCAAATCCCAAATATGAAAAAATTTCCAGCTTGGTATTATGTTTATCCCATGAATTACATAGGAAAATCCCTCTTAAGAGAAACGGTATTGCAAAAGAGACAAAAAAATATTTTTCTCTTTTAAGTAAAAATATGCATCCTGTTTCTAAGCATTCTTCACAGTATTTGACAGTTACTAAGTTAAACTTTTCTCCTCCCTGTGGATTTCTTATACTGTAATAGTTGCTGACCCTCCCTTCTTCCTATTTTCTTCTCTCCTCTCACCGTTTCCCTCCCTTCTTCTCTCCTTCCCTCCCTTCCATCTTTTCTTCCTTCCTTCCTCTCTCCTTGCCTTCCTTCTTCTTTTTTTTTTTTCCCCCCGCCCCAGGTAGAGTGCAGTGGCATCATCATAGCTCACAGCAACCTCAAACTCCTGGGCTCAAGCTATCCTCCTGCCTCAGCCTCCTAAATAGCTGGGACTACAGGCACATGCCACTGCACCGGCTAATTTTTCTATTTTTAGTAGAGATGGGGTCTTGCTCTTGCTCAGGCTGGTCTCGAACTTCTGAGCTCAAGATCCTCCTGCCTCAGCCTCCCACAGTGCTAGGATTACAGGCATGAGCCACCGTACCTGTCCCCTGCCTTCCTTCTTTCCTTCTTCTTCCCTTCCTTATTTACTTCCTCCCCTTCCCCTCACTCCCTTCCTCTTTCCTAGCATTCACTATGGGCCAAGCACCATGTTAAAAATTTTACCTGCATCATTCCATTTAACAATCACAACCACACCATGAGATAGGTACCCTGATTTGTCCCATCGTGTGAGGAAGAAATCAATGCTTTGAGAAAATAAAGAATTTACCAAGTTCACAAACTCTGGAAGGGTGGAGTCAGGATTCAATCCTAGGTGTGTAACATTCCAGAGCCCACAGTTTATTGCTTTCCATGCAATGAGTAAATATTTATTTTATAATTGGGAGAATATTTTAATTAAAATTTAATGTCAGGAAAATAGCTATGATCCTCTAGGAGAAGGAATTAGTCAAGAATAGATCTGGGCCGGGCACAGCGGCACATGCCTGTAATCCCAGCACTTGGGAGGCCCAGGCAAGCGCATCCCTTGAGCCCAGGAGTTCAAGGCTGCGGAGAGCTCTGATTGCGCCACTGCATTCCAGCCTTAGAGATGGAGCAAGATGCTGTCTCTAAAAAAAAATAATAATAATGATAATAACATAGCTAACACTTATTGAGAATTTAAAAGGTATGTTCTGTGGCCTTTATAAGCATTAACTTATCCAATGCTCACCACAAACCTATGGTATCTATACTGTATAATCATCCCCATTTTAAACACTAGGAAACTGAGGCACAGGGAGGTAAGATAACCTGGGGAAAGTCCTGCCCAGAGTCAGTGGAAGAGCATGTCTCCCAACCGCAGGGTCAGAGCACCTCTCATCTGGGATCCACGTGAGCTCTCCCGCCTGCATGTTTCTTTTTTGTTTTTTGCATGTTTCTTGGAAAATGTGGAGCCAGTTAACTCCACAGATCTGCAGCGAAGAAGAGACCATGGTGCAGGCTTTCCCGTGGAGGGAGTCAGTAATCGTCCCGCCGTACATTCCTTGTGTAAGTGACATGTCTGAAAATAGCTGTTTGTGATTAAGGAGTCAAAGGAAAAAGAATGCCACAGATAATAGGAGAGAAAAATGAAAGGTCCATTGAATTCACGCATGGTAAATGTTAGAGATCTAAGGGTCAATGAGATCCTTTCGTACAAAATTCTAAATTCTTCTTGGAATCACCTTATGAGAAAACCTGGTTTGTTTAGTGTTTAGAAGTACAATTTATTTACTTATTTACCTAAAAAACTACATTACCTAATGTGCTTTTTTGTTGAGTTGGTACTTTGTTTTTGAAAAGAAACTTCCTAGAAACCCTGATCAAATGGGGATTTTTTTGAACTAGTTAATAAGATCATTTCATTGTAATGAGAATAAGAAGCATTTGGGCATGCATCTGATGATTATGTGTTGAATACTTTCTAAGGGCAATGCTTTGTGCCATGTGCTAGGTGCAGCTTCCCTTCCAGTTATGGAATCTGATTTTACCATTAATATCACTGCTCCACCATTACTATCTTGGTTTAAGCCATTATCATCTCTTGCCCAGATTATTACAGTAGCTTCTAAGTGGTCCTGGCCACTCCTTTTCCTCCCTGTAATACAGACTCCACATAGCAGCTGCCATAGTGACCTTGAAAACACCTAAACCAGGCCGGGCACGGTGGCTCATATCTGTAATCCTAGCACTCTGGGAGGCTGAGACAGGAGGATCATTTGAGCTCTGGAGTTCAGGACCAGCCTGAGCAAGAGCGAGACCCTGTCTCTCCTAAAAAAAAAAATAGAAAAAATTAGCTGGGCATGGTGGCACACATTTGTCCTTGCAGCTACTCAGGAGGCTTGGGCAGGAGGATAGCTTCAGCCCAGGATGAGCTTGCAGTGAGCTGTCTGATGATACCTCTGCACTCCAGCCAGGGCAACAGAGTGGGGGACTCTGTCTAAAAAAATAAAAAATAAAATAAAAAACCTAAACCAAATCAAGTCATTTATCTGCTTGAAATAATTCAGTGGCTTCTCATCTTATTCAGGAAAAAAATAATCCTAAGTCCTTACCAAGGCTTGCAAGGAGCTCGTGATCTGGCCCACTGCCACCCTTCCTCAGCTCTGAAGGCCTCCTGGCTGCTCTAACCACTCCAAACATAGCTGCTCAGAGTCTCCACACCTGCTGTTCCCTATACCATAATGCTTTTCCCCTTGATATTCCCATCACTTACTCTCATGCTTTTCCTGAGTCTCTGCTCAAATGTCACCTTAGTAAAGAGTCTGTTCTTGGCCACACTTTATAAAATAGTAGTCACCCCGCACTGTCATCAATATCTACCCATTTACTCTATTTCACTTCTCTTTTTAACAATTACCACCTCCTGACATATAATACATTTCTAATACAGTATCTGCATGTGAGAATTTGATTGGCCTTTGATTTTTTTTTCCTGTTATCTATGGCATTCCCCTTTGTTTATTGTTTATATTTCTCCATTTCCTGTGAGGATGTAAGCTCCATGAACACAGGGACTTTTTGTTCATTTTTCATTTATTCAACAAATGTTTAATGAACACCCCACTCTATGCCAAGCTCAGGGCATCTAGAAATTAACAAAAGAGAACAAATCCCCTGTACTCATGTAGCTAACACTTGAGTAGAGGGAGATAGACAAGGAACAAAGAAACAAGCAAGTAAATAAATGTATTCTATGAAAGACAGTGATAAGCGCTTTGGAGAAAGATCAATGTTGTAGGGCAGGGGTGCCACAGTTATGGCTAAAAGGATGGCCCGTCTTTAACAAGGCAGGCAAGGATACAGGAGGAGATGAGCTGCAGATCCAGGGACAGGCCTGACATGTAACTTTGGGATTCCTCGGTGCACGGCCACCGACTGCGGGGGATCCAAAGCGAATGACCTGAGCCCAACTTGTGGCTCATCCCGAATTAAAGATTTGGAAGATGAGGAAGAAACAAAAAAGGAGACAAGAGAGAATGGCCAGGGAGGTGTGAGGACAACCGAGAGAGTGTTCTGGAAGCCACAGGAAGGAAGTAGTTCAAACAGAAGTGACTGACAGTCTGTTAAATCCTGCCTACTGATCAAGTCAGATGAGTTCGCAGAAATGATCGTTGGGTTTGGCAACCCTGAGGTCACCGAAGACTTTGACCAATATCTCTTTTAAAAACGTTTGTTTTAAGGGGGAACAGAGAATTGAGGTGTAGTTGGAGAAGGATGTAGGACCAAAAGAAGTTTTGTGTGTGTTTTTTTTAATTATTGTGGTAGAAAACACATAACTCTTAACAAAGTTTTACATGTGCAGCACAGTATTGTTAATTATAGGTACATGAAAAAAATTTTTTAAGTGGAAGAAATCGCAGCATATTCAATGAGGTGAAAGAAAATTTATGTTGCAGGGTAGGATACGACTGCTGGGACAATGTCCTGGAGGAGGGGAAGGGAGGATTTGGAGGTATGGAGAGCCTGAGCATCTCTCCTAAGGTCACACAGCCAATAAGTGACAGGTCTGGATTCGAACCCAGGCCTTCTGGCTCCAGAGATCCTGTTTTTCACTGGCATTTATGAAATGAGAAAAACCGCTTAGGTGACATGTAACTTTCCTCCTAGCTCTAATTCTTGTTTCTCCCATTTTGGTGTGAATTCATCCATCCCAAGCAAGTAAAGAAAATGTCCAAGTATAGCACAGGACCAGCAGCACCTACCTGAACACACAGTGAACACACAATGCTCGCTGCTTGCCTGTCTTATCTCAACCAGCCTATAAATTACTTAGCAGTCAGGCACTTGGGCTCCTCAGTGCCTGAGTCTTTACAGGAGTCACAAAGTGATTCTGATACCTGGCAGCTTTGCTCACTTATGTTATTTGGCTGGTTTCCTAAGATATTTGAGCTTGCAATGTTTGCTTCTGAAGTCAACTAGACAGTGGTCTCAAAAGAAAGGAAGGAAGGAAAGGAGGGATGGAGGGAAATAAGAAGGAAGGAAGAAAAGGAAGAAGGCAGGGAAGGAAGTTGGGAAGGAGGGAGGGAAGGAAGAGAGAAAGGAAGGAAGGCAGGGAAGGAAGTTGGGAAGGAAGGAGGGAAGGAAGAGAGAAAGAAGGAAGAAAGAAAGGAAGGAAGGCAGGGAAGGAAGGAGGAAAGGAGGGCAGAGGGAGGGAAGGGAGGAAGGAAGGAAGACAGTAGAAGAACAAGGGAAGGAAGGAGAGTAGGAGAAGAGGAGAGGAAGTAGGGAAAGGAGCTGTAGAGAAGGTGTTTACTTGATAAATTGGAGAATCTTCGAAGACAAGGAGGGTATGTATGCTTTACTTGATTTTGTTATAAGCTATTGTGGTTTCTAAAGTGATTTTATCTTGGCCATGATCCCAATCCAACAGAAGCTTTTAATATGCTGTAGAAGAAGCTATTACCATTCTCCACATTTAAATGATCTTAACATTGTATAATCTTAATGGTTACTTAAAGAAGTAATTAACTTTTCTGTGCATATAAATGTAAAATGCCTTCATAGTCTAGCCCCATCATCTTCAGTGAACTTACATCAATCCTAGGATAAGTCATTTAGTATGCTCAGTCTGGTAGAAGGAAAAGCCTTTTTTCTCATTGGCTAGTTCTCAATATTAAAACGTTTGATGAGTAAACCAGAGGTTACTGCAAAGACTATCGCTGGGATAATCAGGATTCTTAAAATTTAGAATTTCAAGATTTGGTCTTCCTGTCCCCTCCTAATATGACTGAAAATCCTTATGGTTCTTCCCTTAAATTAACAGCTTGTCCTTAAAAGTTCCAAGGGAAACCCTTGGGAATTACTAGGAAAATGTTATAGTCCCATTTTTTAAAAAAACTAAAAAATGATTCTCCGTCTTACCATAAACTGAAAAGGAGTTAAGCACCACTGAAGAAGAAAGATGGATTTGCATTTAAAACACGGGTCACTCATGGGAAGAAATTCACTTGGTCGACTCGGTGAAAACTGTCTTCTGGGACCCCACACTGCTGGCTCTGTCCTCCAGCATTCTGTCTGTGAACAAGCTGTGTACATTCCAAGTGTATTAGGCATATTTCATGTTTTCAATGCTATGCTTAAAGAGTACCTCATTTTATGCTGTCTCTCCACTAGGGCATGAACTCCGGAGTGTTTACTAGATTTTTAAAATGCTTCGGTTGTTAAATGAGATAAAATTCTCAGCCAAGCACCAAAGAACTTGGACCTCATAGGTCTTTGTTCTTGTTAATTACCAAAGCAATGTATGAATCCATTCTTGTCACCAGCATACAAATTTGTAGGCCCCTGGAATTGAGGTGCCCACCTGTGCCATATGGCTTTCCTCACCCAGGGACTCTGTCCTCTGGCTCGTACCACCCTTTCCAACACAGGGCTTCCTTTGCTGCTCCTTTTCATTGAAGATGTTAGTGAGGAATAGTGTCTGACTTTTTCTTTATATCGGTACCACTTAAATCTTTATTGCAATGGGCAATGTGGATGATACAATGTTACATTGTCGCTGTAGAGTAGGCACAGTCCAGCTACAATGTGGAACCCAAGGAAAACAATTAGATGAGGAAATGTTGCTTGGGTTTTGGAATTTTTCATCGGGTGTTTTTAAAGGTCTTTTAAAAAGAGCCTCAAGCAGCTTAGGGTGAATGTCATCAGGTCACCATTTCCTTATGTTAAAGGGTTTGGCACAGGAGAGGCCAAGTGTGAGGATGCAGGGAAAGGAAATAAACGTGGAACAGGCAGGAAAGAAACTTACTTGGGCACAGGAAGTCAGAGACCCTGGAGCGGAAATGAAGGAAAAGCAGGCACCACAAACTAGGCCAAGAACAGGCGTAAACACAGCACAAGAGCCAAATGTTCTCATGTGACGCTGTCCCTGTCTCTGTGCTTGCCTGACCTCTCTTTTCCCCGGCTAAGGATGACTGCGTCCACGCCAAGTGGTTCCCAAACCAGGCCGTGTCACAGAACCCGACGGAAAGCTTAAACAAACGCAGATTCCCGGGCCCCGGTTCACCTAGGGAAAGGGACCTGCACACCGTTTTCCCGGTTTCCAGCTGCTCCAGATGTAAGCCAGCTTGGGAAACCCCAACTGATAAAATCTTAAGAGCTGACCACCTATCAGCAACCAGGTCTTACTTTAGAGAAGAGATGGCTTCTAGAAGGGTGTTTTTAATCTTACAAAACACAACTATAAGTCAATACAAACAATCCATAGACTGACATATGTCAGTCTTATATGTTGTGAATTCAGACAGTTGAAGGTTAAAACAGTCTGTGGACGGATCATGCCTGCTATCGGAAAGCTGATGATGCTTAATCTAGAGATGACCTTTTCCCCCTAAGAATTAGAGATCAGTGGAGAAAGGCCTTAACTGGGAATTCCATAAACATACAAAGTACCCAAATGAATAGTATAAAACCACTATTTGAGTGAGAGAGTGAGCAAATGATCTGTGTGAATTCTAGGAGTTAGTTGACTGGATATCCAAGTCTTCCTGCTTGGATTCCTACTGAATAGTGTTAGAGGTTGTCCAATACTCAGCCACACTATTTTTATGGATGTTTAACTTGAGTAGGGCCATGGTGGGTTGGGGTTAGTTCTCCTAATCACTTATTGTTCTGATTTCCTATTTCCTGGGAATTCTTACTATCACATTCATCTGGCCACCTGTGTCTGATCTCCAACCTGCACCAAGACACATGTAAGTCCCTTTGATTCTCCAAATAAATGCTGTTATCAGAGGTTTAGAGATTACCAGAAGTGGCCTGTTGCTCACGCCTGTAATCCTAGCGCTTTGGGAGGCTGAGATAGGAGGATTGCTTGGGACTAGGAGTTTGGGACCACTGGATATGGATGAGCAACACAGACCCCATCTCTACAAAAAAAAAAAAAAAAATAGAAAAATTAGGCAGGTGTGGTGGCATGCACCTGTAGTCCCAGCTATGTGGTGGGCCGAAATAGGAGGATTGCTTGAGCCCAGGAGTTTAAGCCTGCAGTGAGCTATGATGATGCCACTGTACTATAGCCTGGGCAACAGAGGGAGACCCTGTCTTAGAGAGAGAGAGAGAGAGAGGGAGAGAGAGAGAATACCAGGAGTACCAGAAGTGCTTATATCACAACATAACACTCAAACAACTTTAAAAGTGTATATTAAGTGTCTCTTTCTTTTGGCTCTTTCTGTGATCTGGAATTTCTTATTCCCTGATTCCTAACCACCCTAGTCTTTCATCTGACTCCAGAGATTTTGTAAGCTTCTGAATTCCAAAAATGAATTGCAGTCTCAAGTGTATAAACATTTTTTATTTTAAGAGATATTACCAAATCATCTTCCAGGTTTACCAATTTATTATCATTGCGAACTAAAAATAAAATCCTAGCCCCCCTGCTAACTGAATAGACCCCTCTTGGCCCAGAGGACCCCAGAACTACTTTAAAACTGAGTTCCCAGCCATGATGGGATGTGAGAGATAAAGCACAATTATTAATACATGTGTATAATTTCCCTTTATGAACATTCATGACTCCTCCTATAGCTTGTTAAATATGTATATTTGTTGCTGAGTATAAAATCTTGTTGCCTTTTATCTCTTCTTTGAAGTACACATGCCTGGCTTCTGGCCTGGGCTCTGCTTCCCAACCTGTTAGAATGGCCACCCAACAGGCCACTACCCTTTATGAGAAATAAAGCTCTCCTTTTTCCAAAGTATAAACCTCATTAATTTTTTTTAGTTAACACCATCAATTTATATTCCCATCAACAGAATATAATTACCTGATTTTCATCATTCCCTTGCCAAAAATAAATATTTATATTTTACATATTTACCCATTATTATAGGCAAAAAATATTATCCCAATATTTTCACTTGCATTTCTTTAATTATGAAGAGTTTGAGCATCTCTTCACGAGCTCAATGGTCACTTGTACTTATTTACCTGTAAACTATTGGTTTGTTTTTTCTATTGAAAAGTTGGTACTGTTCTTCAATTTTCTTATTGATTCATGAAAACTCTCTGCATATTAGAGATAGTAACTCATCGTCATATATGTTGCAAATATTTCCCCCAGTTTGTTCTTTCCCCCACTAGATTTCCAGTGATGCATCTGATCCCATGGGGATGCCCCTGGGTTTGGAATTATTTCTAGCTTTCCCAATGATCTCATCTGCTGCTTGGGAAAGCCCCACAGATCTAGAGCTATTGGTTCAGTGTAAGCCAGCCTTTTTGTTGTTGTTGTTTTTGTTTGCTTTTCCCTCTTTTTCTTACCCCCCCCCCAAACCTTTATTTTCTCTGGGACACATTTATCACTTGCGAATTACTCCCAGCTGGTGATTTTTGGTCTTTCTCCCTGCTAGAAGGAAGAAATAGTAAGTTCTCTTTTATGATGGTCCAGTCTCAGCCCCTCCTTTTGGTTTTCAGATCAGCTGAGCCACTCACAAGTCTGTTTTCTAGCTGCTACTCTTCTCTAAGCTTGGGGGCAGGTGTCTTCTGCTAGGACATTGTTATTTGATGGATTTAGTTCATTTTGCTAAATTTGGGGAGAGAAGGAGAAGAGGTTCTGTCAACCTGTATCTAGGCTAACTTCTTTCCCAGAAACCTAGCCTTCACTTTTTATTCCTCTAGTAAGAACATTCTACTTCTTGGGTCCCCAGGAGGCCACTCTTGCTCGGGGACACAGTTTTAAGTGGGCCAGCAGCATGGCAGAGGTAACATGAGCTAAAATGTACACTTAGGCCACAGTGAAAGAAACCTTGATCTCCTCTTTCCACAAGGAAATTACTACAGAAAGTTTTGTGTCCTTGATGGTGTTGGGCCTTTGGGAACCTGTAACATTTACACATTCCAGCCATGTTGGAATAATTAGTACATAGTCCTTGCACATAATTAATAGCCACTTATTTTACTCAAATGTGCTCCTAAAGTACATCTAGGAGAGTAGATGTGCTTCTTCCAGAAATTATTTTCAGCTCTAATAACCATTATTGTGTTAAGAAACATATGGTGTGATGAACAGTAAGCATTTACCAAGTGATAAGGCAAAATTTTCCCATCTCCAGTGTTTCTCAAACTTTCATGTTTTTAAGAATCACCAGGGAGCTGTTAAAACCCAATTCCTCTGGCCCTGCCCCCAGAGATTCCAATTTAGTAGGTTAAGGTGGAACCCAGGAATGTGAATTTTTAACAAGCACAGAGGTGGTTCTGCTATCTGTGGTCTTTAGCATTTACTAGCTTTGAGAAATTCTGGGGCAAGATATCTCAACCTCAGCACTATTGACACTTGGGGCTCAATAATTCTTTGTTGTTAGGCACTGTCCTGTAGATGCCAGTAGCAACCCACTCTCCAATTGTGACAATTAAAAATGTCTCAGACATTGCCAAAATGTCCCCTGGGAAGTTAAATCACCCTTGATTGAGAACCACTGGCCTAGGAGAAAATAAATAAGAAATTATTAATTAAAAAGTTTTTACTTTCACATATAGCCATTCATACTCTTGCATTGATTTCCTTGAACAAATTAAACAACTATTTCTGAGCATCTGGTATGTGCCAAGCCTTTTGTATTAAAAATGTTTAATCATGGCTACCTCTTTAATATCTTAGAAGATGGAAGAAAAAATGTTCTTATAAATTAATATGTATTGAACATGCATTTTTCTTAAATCAATATTCCTAATAGTTTTCTGTAGAATGATATTCCAGAACTTTAAAATAGTAACAAAATATTGACATTGCTTTCAGAAAGAAGTAATTCAGAGTAAATTTGGTATGACTTGTTTCATTCTTTTTAACAATGAAACTAATTGTATTTGTAAAATTTATACTTATTCTAATTTAAGAATATATGGGGAGAGTGATGAAGTACCTGCCATGATGCTATTTATAAAATCTCACCTCTGCTGTAATTTTAAAATCCTTCCTTGGAGAGTCTGTGGTCCATATAAATAAATAAGTGTGATACCCACATATGCTCATTTCAATGTGAGTTTTTCACATGATATTAAAATATTAAAAATAGGTCAGGATGTAGGGCGTTCAAATATTTAACTCCTTAATCAGTGACATGAAGAGTCGAAAGAAAGAAAGAAAGAAAGAAAAAAGAAAGAAAGAAAGAAAGAAAGAAAGAAAGAAAGAAAGAAAGAAAGAAGAGAAAGAAAAAGAAGAGAAGAGAAAGAAAGAGAAAGTAAGTTAGTAGTAGATTCAGGACTGAAGCTCTGGCATCTCCAACCACCGGTCAGTGAATTCTATTGAAATGCAAGAGTGTAAGAGACAAACACAGAAAAAGGATAGAGACATTATTTCTAAATACCTAGTAAAAGGGGCCTATTGACATTCAGGAACCCTGAGAACAGCTGATGTCTCCATTGTAGACTTTATCCTCTTCCGCGGTTAAAGGTGTGAATAAAGCTCAAGGCAGGAAAGAGTCTTTTCTCTGGAGGGTGCCGTTTATTGTGCCCTTGGCCAGGACCGACTTTCTAGGTACTTCCCCGCGGTATCACTTCTTTGTGTTGGAAATTAGGGACCTTTGTGGATTAGAAAGTAGAATCAGGCCCAGGCAGTGTCGTTCCCTGCTGTGATTGATATGTAAAATTGACTCTCAGAAAAGGACCCCAGGGCCCAGTCCAGGGGTCGAGAAAGCAGTTCTGACTTGCAAAGCTCGAGAGAGAGAATTACTGGGAAAATCACGCCTAGTGGAAAGTCGAATTCAAGAAATTCGAGTTTGTGATGTTCCTCTGTCAAGAAAGCGTCCTGAAACAGAGTAAGACAACAACTTGCCCTTTAAAAATGCTGTTTTCTGGGTGGGGTAATTGTGTGTGTGTGTGTGTGTGTGTGCGCGCACGCCTGTGTCCTCTCAGGATTTCTAGACGGTCCATTTTCAAAGGGTCATTAACATTATTTAAATATTCATGGTGGGGGAGGGGAGGGCAGACTGAAATTTCAGACAGACCGGGAGTGAGGGATGGCTGGCCACCCGCCTAATGGAGCCCCACGCGGCGAACGTATCAGCTGCCTCCTTCCCCCCGCCGGCTTCGTTGACACACGCGCGCAGACCAGGCCACCGGCTGCCACGGCGCGGAGGGCCGCGGGAAGGCTCCAGCGAGCTGGAATCCTCGCTGTGCACACCCCAGTCTCCGGACCACATCAGGGGGAGCCCCCAAACACGCGGGGACACCGTAACTGCCACAGAGACACACGTCCCAATCAGTTCCAGCCGTCGCACTTACCTGGGGGACAGTTGCGGTGCTGGGGGAGGGGCCAGGGGCTCGCTCCCCCTTGGGCAGGAACTCAGCAGCTCCTGGCAGGTGAGCGCGCCCAGAGGCCCACGCACTTCCACATACGGCCATACACATACATGTGTACAGCAACACACACGTTCGCGTGCACGCACGCCGACACGCCCCCGCGCGCTAGCACTCGTTCACGCACCCAGACACAGGAAACACTCAGCTTCGCTCGCCCCTTGTACCCCCCATCTCTCCATCCCTCCGGCGTCTCCATTCATTCCCCTCGGAGCGCGGATTCCGCCGAAGCCAGGGAGGAGGTGTGGGCGGATGAGGAGGGGGTGGAAGGGGAGGTGCAGCCCGCGGGCCGGGGCGAGGGGGCGGAGAAGGGGCGGGCACCCGGAGCCGGCAGGCGGGGCTCCCCGCCCTCCAGCGCGCCCGCGGCCGCCACTCCCTGCAGATGCGCTTGCCCCTGCCAGGGGCTGCCGCGCGCTTTTACCCGGAGTCCCTCGGACGCCAGAAGAGGCGACAGTGGCCGCGCCGCTCTGGAGCGGAGCACGAGGACTGCGCCTGGGAGCCGGCGCCCAGAGGTGAGTGTCCAAGCTGGGGCGCGGGGGACACTGGTGCTGCGGTGTCTTCGGGCGTGGGGAAAGGGAGGTCCGGGAGGGGCTGGAGATCTGGGAGTGCTCGGAAGCAACGCGGGCTTCTAAGGTCTTTTTATGCTCAGTGGCTTGCGGAGCGTGTGCGAGGAAGGGGCCTGGCTGGAGGGCTGTGGCCATGTGCATTTGAATTCCTAGGTTTGGGGGAAAGCCACCCTTGGGCTGCTTTGTTCAATACTTGTTCACTTATATATGCTTTAAAAAAGTAAACTTAAGGCCCCCACCACACACACACACTCCACTCCCTACCCCCGCAGCCCGACACACACACACACACACACACGCAACCGGGCTGTACAGGAAAAACCGTGAACAGACGTGGCTGAGGCTGTCTCTCTAGACCCAGAGCGGCGGGGATGGAGACACTGGTTCCAGCTCGCGAGGAAGGCGCGGGTCAGGCCTCCTGGGATGGCAGCGCTGGGGCATTTTCGGACGTCCTGAGCTTAGTAGGGACACCGAGCCCGGAGAGGGGCGGGGCCCAGGCCAGCGGAGCCTTTTCAGAGTGGAGTCCTGGGAGCTGAACTCGGGGAGCTGATGCAGGAGGAGGGAGCAGCCCTGGTGCCCCAGGAGGGCGAGCGCTGTCGGGGTCAAGCTGAGCCTGGAAGTTCGGCCTGAGGCTGGGACCTGAGCGGTTAGGATGTCGTGTCTCACGCGGGATAGAGCCGGAGGTTACGTCTGTCCTGGCCCTTGGTGAGGAGACTTGGGGAATGGCAGGAGCGGACAGTGGCGGAGAGCGCTGGGCGAGCGGTGCCCGTAATGTCCGCGGAGGCTGCGCGCCCGCAGGAATGAAAGCGAGGAGAGGCTGGCGGCCCTGAGAAATTCTAGAGGAACGGAGTGGACGAGAGGGGCCTGCAGCCAAGCCCGTGAGAGCCGGGAGCCCACACCGGGGAGCGGTGGCGCTGGTGGTGCTGGTGGCGGGGTGGGAACTGAAGGCAAGGAGCCGGGCTGCGTGCGGAGAGGGGCGAGGCGGCGAGCAGCCCGGCTGCGAGCTCCCCAGTGCTGATGCGAGGCGCTCGCCAGCCCAGGGGTCCCCCTCCAGCCCAGGAAAAGGGGGCGTCTGGGAGGCAGGTGACTCGTTTAGGGAGATGATGGATTTCCTCCCCAGGCCTGGGAAAGCCAGTTTCCCGCGTGGGGTAGTAGTGGTGTTTTGGCTCTGAGAGGCTGGGTCAGACTGACAGGTCAGCACCCTTCCCTGTAGCAGTTTTAAGTGCAGCGCCAATAATTTAGGCAGACTTCCCATATTTATCTATTTCTGAAAAGGGACTTCACCTACACACACGTCTATACAGCTTTCTCTATATTGTATCCTTGAATCTGTGAGCTAGTTAACTTCTCCCAGGAAGCACCCTACTGTCTCAACTCACTTTCACAGGGGCTGGAGACTGAGTAGGTACAAAGCCACCTTGCCATTGTGATCCCAGGGGATTCGTTTCCTTGTCTTTGTTCTGATTAGAGCTCACTTAAACATCACACTTTCTTTCTGGAAATGTTCCCAATTTAATTAAACATCTCTTTCTCCCAGTCTGGGAGCCTCCCCACCATTAATCAATAAAATTATATAGTAACATGTCTGAAAATGAAGTGTGTCCAGTAAGGAGTTTATTCTGTCTCTTTAAGCATAAAGACTTGCTCTAAAGCACGTTCTAAACAGCTATCTGCTGCCAGCTCTCTGCTTCCCAGTTTAGAGCCCTGGTCCTTTCCTTAAAGGGCATCTTCTGGTTTGAGTGGGAGCACACATGTGGGCCCTGCAATTATTTTGAACGGCACCAACAAAATTAGTCTCGAGCCAGGAAAAACAGAAGTATTAATAATACTGCCTTGGTCTCTCTATCCCTTACCTAACACACTCTGCAGCGGAGTTGATTTCAGTTTTCTTTCTGGGATGCTGAGGTAGGTGCTAGGGTGAGAGGGATAGCTGGGCTTTGAGATGGGACAAACATTTTGAAATACCCATTATCTCATAGTTCTGGCATGACTGTTGGCACAGCTTCCTGCCTGCAGAGTTCAGAGTTATTTCACTTTCGTAAGTGGCTTACTCAGTGCCCTCCAGATCTCTGGCTTATAAGGTGAAATAGGTTGTCTTAAGTTCATTATCAAGTGAGGGGAAAATGATCCACTGGTTGTTTTATTTCTAAAACTTTAAATATTTTATTATAGAACTAACATTTTAAATGTTACTTTTAAAAAGTGCTAACAATACTGTGGACTTTCTAATTATTATTGGTAATTATTGTCTAGATACTGTAATAGATTTGGTGGGCTCTTAAAATACCCATGTCCCAGATTTCTATCTCAGTTGTTATTACTAGTCTCTGCTTATTAGCGTAATGAGAAATGTTTCAGATAAAGATGATGGTGAATTTTGATGGAGGTCGTGTTAAGGGATTTTAACAGTTGAAACAGAAGTATGCTGAAAATTTACTTCTGAAGACCAGGAGTATGGTGTTTGGTTCCATTCTTTAATTTTGTACATGTCTCGACACTGGTGAATTGACGCTCTGTCTTTAATTATCTTCCAGAATGGCTGTTCTTTGATCTTGAGAAACACAGGAGTTAACATTTGCTTAGATTATCCATCAGGGATCTAGTGTCAGCTATTGGAAGTTTGAAGTAATTGATTAATATGCTTATGAGCTTCAACAATTGTAGTAAGTTTTGGTAGAAAATTAAGTTATTTTCTTTATACTGTATAAACTCAACACCAGAGGCAGATTTTCTGTGAAGCTAAAAAAGAAATCCTTACACTTCAGGTCCCTTCACTGGTACCAGGCTCACCTCAGCAGCACTTTTGGTGGCTTGGGCCTGAGGGAGGCAGGTGTGCCTCTGAGGACTATGACGATGGGAGATAAGATAATCTCTCTCTCCCTCTCTCTCTTTCTCTCTCTCCATATGTGTATATACACACACACACACACACATACATATACATACACACATGAACACACATACATTATACACTCTTTGTAAGATAATTCTCTCTAAGAACACATATGACTACTGTTCAAATTTATAGGAAAGTTGAAACCATCTCTATTCTAAAGGGAAAATCCACCATTTTGCTCGGAGAGAAAGTTATGGAGTTTGTTTACACGATTTTAAGTAGTACTTGATTAACTAGAGTACTTAAGAAATGAAGTGCTCCAAGTAACATACCTGAAGTTTAAACCTAAGTTCTTAAAATTTGTTTCAACTGTTGTTGGTGAAAGTGTTTCTAAGATGTAACACATGGCTACCTTCCTTTCTTGCCTTGATGAGTTGACTCAGAGTGAATATACTGGTATTTTGTTTTTTTGTTTTGTTTTATTTTTTTGGGACAGAGTCTCACTTTGTCACCAGAGCTAGAGTGCCATGGTGCCAGCCTAGCTCACAGCAACTTCAAACACCCGGGCTCAAGTGATCCTCCTGCCTCAGTCTCCTGAGTAGCTGAGATGACCGGTGCACACCACCACGCCCAGCTCATTTTTTTCTATTTTTAGTAGAGATGGGGTCTTGCTCTTGCTCAGGCTGGTCTTGAACTCCTGAGCTCAAGAGACCCTCCCACCTTGGCTCCCCAGAGTGCTAGGATTACAGGTGTGAGCCATTGCACCTGGATGGGGATTATACTGTTGTCTTTCCATTGACAGTTCAGGCTTTTGTGGTCTCAGCGTGATATTAGCATAGATATGAATTGTGGTTTTATAGGACTGTGGAAGTGTAATTGTGGGCCTGCTCCAGGACAGACCCTGGAGGCTAGCTTTTTAGAAAACTAAAATCCCAAATCCAAATTTAATTTGGTTTTTTTGCCCCACTCTCTTGAAAGTTGAGCACCAGAAAAATAAAATTATCAAATCTCTCCCTTCTTCCTACACTAAAATAGGTTGTGCTTTCTCCAGGGCTCAGTGATGGGTTCTTTTTCCCGATCGAGGTGGATCCTGAGCTTGAGGAGGTGCAGGAGAGGACAGCAGGGGAGGAGGGACTCCCAGTCCTCCTGTCTCCTGTCTAGGAGCACCAGTGCTACTAGGCTTGAGGGGATACATTTGAGTAGGATCGAGAGACGTGTAACTGGAACTCGGTCACATCTTGGTGGCAGTCTCAGAGTGACCCATTTGGCCGTGTAAGTGGAGGAGGTGCCCTGTGGAGGCAGGATGGTACCGGCATCCTTACTCCGGCCAGAGGATAAGGGGTGGGGGAAAGATGACATGATGCTGCTTCCTCTAGTGGGTTTGAGGGGTTGGGTTTTTTGTTTGTTTTGTCTTCTGAGTCTTAGGAAGGATACATCTGCTGGTTGAGGAGGCTGTGGTGTGAAGCCCAGGGAAGGGGAGAGGGCTGTGGGACTCAGTGGGGAAGGTTGCTACGCTTTGAACCCCTTTTTTCCCTAAGTTATTGGGCAGAGGCTTTGTGGTTGGTTTTGCTGCTCGATTGGAGTAGATTGGGTGAGCAGAGCCAGATATGCAGATATTTTAATGCCCCAGTTATCCAGGACCAAGATGTGGCCAAAGCACTTTAGTGTTTTGGCCAAGTTCTCTGTAAGATCTATCTTAATTAAACATGCCACATAAATGAATCTTAGTTTCCTTGTCTATAAAAATGAGGATACCAAAACCTACCTATTTTAAAACTTGGATTAAATGAGATGCATATAGAAGCATGTTGTCCATGTTGTATTTCCCCCCAAATTGGTTGTATTCTAAAATTAACCAGTCTTCTTTCTTCTTTATGATTGATGCAAATGATAAGTAAAAAGTTTTTAAAATTATTTTTAAAAATGTCAGCAGTTGTGCAGCAGGTCAATTATTCATCCTTTACATTGATCTAGAAGCTTTGAACTTGAAGGTTCTCCAGGGCTGACCTCTGTGTCCGCTACTCTCCCCTCCTCCTTTTGACTTGGAGATGTCTGGCTGACATCCCATTACTCGTGAAGCATTTACACTACTGGTAGTTCCTCCATTTTTCTTTGCTCATTTCCTCTTTAAACTTTGAGTAAGTCAGAAATTGCTCCTCAGTGGGAAAATGGACCCCAATTTTCAGGACCCTAATCCTGGTCTTAAAGCTCACTCAGTAACCCACAGTGTGTTTGATGTCATTGGGGCTACCTTCCCAAACTGTTCTAAGATTCATTGCAAACTCTGTGTTTACTCTGTTCCCAAAGCAGGAACATTGATTAAATATATTAAGTGTAGATTTACAATGAGGGTTAAAGTAAAAAACATTTTCAGAAGAGCCTTAGAAGCCTAGTTAATCCAGTCCATTTTGTCTTATCATTTAACTTTGCACAGATCCGCAGTAGAGTTTGCTGGTTGGATGGATTATTACATAGCACCACGATGAGGTGGACACAGCAGAAACATTCTTTTGAGTTAATTCTTAAGTGTTACACATCATTCTTTTAAACATATACACAAGGTATTCTCCACCATTGGTCCAAGCCTTTGGTGGCGAGGTGGCAGCCAGTGCTGCAGCCCTGGGATGAGCCTGTACATTTAAGGACGAGTTGGTTAGAAAGAGCGGCTAGGGATTCACAAGCAACAGTATTGAAATGGCAGAAAACCACAGCACCTGACCCAGTTTGTGGTGCCTCTGTGAAAAGAGTTCTTTTCAGTTAGTGTCTGTTGGAGGGAAATCCCCCTGACATTTGTCTGTGGAGTGGGGACTGTCCTCTCTAACTCAAGTCCAATGACTCTCCAGTGTCGACAATCTGTTAAGGACCTTGACCCTGCACTAATGACCCAATTTCATAGGACTCCGCCTTGTTCACTTGGGCAGCGTGGGCAGCATGTGTGAATGTGGGGTTCGATCACTCCCAGGTTCTATGTGGAGATGCCTGGGCCCTGGCACAGACTGTCAGAATCACATATCTAAGAGTCACATATCTACCTTAATTAAGCATGCCACATAAATGAATCTTAGTTTCCTTGTCTATAAAAATGAGAATACCAAAACCTACCTATTTTAAAACTTGGATTAAAAGAGATGCATATAGAAGCATGTTGTCCATGTTGTATTTCCCCCCAAATTGTCCTGCTTTGACACTGCCCTTCAAAGCAGCTCTCCTGGTGATGCCAAATACAGCTGGAGAACTCACCGCCTTAGGGGCTGAGGCTACAGTGGATGCAGATTACCTCTCCACCGTCCACTTGTGTAGTCCCACTTCTAACTTAGGACAGGAGGAAATATGCCCTGGACCAGGTCTCCAGTGAAATGCTTAAGTAAGCTGATAAATCCTGACTTGCCCACCTTAGCTCTTGAGTAATTTTACCACCAGAACTCAGAGCACCTCTTCAACAGGTCTGTGGTGGATTCTTCTTGAGCTCTCTGCCCTGTGGAGCCCTAAAAGCCTTATCTGCTGCATGGCATCGGTGAGAAACTGAACCAATGTATAAAGACAGATAAATGCAGGACCAGAAATATTAAGCTC
>CAUYSK010024806.1:0-12988 GCA_963575035.1 Avahi laniger | reverse complement strand
TTCAGAAGTATATCATAAGTTTTTGGGTAAGGAAAGGAACTTAGCCCTATAACTTGTTCCCTCACTGCGCCAGAAGTGAAAGTTGACAGAAATAGTTTCTGAGGTTCAAAACTAAAAACTTTCCTCTAGGTTATCCTTGATTCCTAGTCATTACCCTCTGAGAAAGCTTCTTCAATCAGCTAGGATTCAACCCAACCTAAGTATCAGCCAGCCCACATATTTTCATCTTGCTGACACGGATATAAGAAAATGTTCTCTCTCTCTCTTGGAGCTGGGACACTCTCTTCCTCTTGCTCTTGAACATCAAAACTTCAGACTGTCTGGCCTTGGGACTGAGAATTATACCATCGCCTCTCTGGTTGGGAGGCCTTTGGATTTGGACTGAGCCATGCTACTGGCATCCCAGGATCTCCAGCTTGCAGACAACCTGAGTTAGGACTTAGCCTCTGTAATCACGTAAGCCAATTCCCCTAATAAATCCCCTCTCGTATGTATACATCTATGTCTCTCTACATCTATATCTACCCTATTGGTTCTTTCTCTCCGGAGCACTCTGACTAACACACCTGATGTTTCAGCAGGCCTTGTGAACAAAGGATCAGAGCTGCTCCATAGCATTGCACATAGGGTATGGTGCCACCTCAGAGAAGAAGCCTCCGTGGCATGGTTAGGCACAGGTCTTCCCAATCAGCAACATTTCTCATTGTCCATAAATAAGCAGATAATTTCTTGACATCAAATGAGCCATGGAAATTTAAACACATAAAATTTTAGTAGTGACCATGTTTGATGTATTAAAACTGCTTGTACCAATTAAACAGCACACAACTATCCCATATTCTAGAATGGAAATTGAGGGTGACTTTAATAACCAATAATATGGATTTTTCCATAGTATAATATATGAGTGCTCTTAATCAGCATTATGTTAACTTAAATGACTTATATCTGAGTTTAAAAAAGAAAGAAAGAAAATGTCCATTCCAGGAACTCTGTTGACCACATGTCTGTGAGCATTGGTCCCATCACCAGACCAGAAAAGTATGATTTCTCATATATTATCATTTAACTTTTTGTGTGCCTGTCTTCTGTCCCAACAAGACACTAAGCACCACAAGGGAGTGGATCTTGTCTTGTTCATTGAATTCCCCCATTGGAAGAGCCCCTCCCTACCTCTCCAGCCTGGCTCCTCACTTACCTCTTTATCGGAGTGGGTGTGGCCTTGCTGTTTCTAGAATTTACTGGGCCCTTTCACATATCACTGCCTTAGCACTTAGCTTCTGTCTGGCTAGAATGCCCTTTTCTCCTTCCCTGGATTCATTGCTGATCACAGGTCAAATTTCTGTTGACCCATTCATTCCCTCTAGGACACCTTCCCTGATTCCTCCCACCATGCCCTCATTTTCACCCTAGCCCTTGTCACACTTTGTAATTGTATCTTCACACACTCCACAAAGAGTTCCTTGAGAGCAGAGGTGTCTTTTCTGCCTCTTTGGTGCTTGCCAAATTCCTCACGCTTCATATGTGCTTAAATATTCCCCTCTTCCCCAAGTTTGCTCTCACCTATTTCAAGTGGAAGGAAACTTTGCAAACTATAAAGTGCTACCGAGTGACTATTTTCCTGGCTTCTCGCGGAGGAAGAGGCCTGGGCCTCTCTGAGCTTATATACAACTTTCTTCAGGGTCTTACCCTTCCTCTTCCAGGTGGTCCGGGCTGTTCTAAGGCCTCAATCCTTCTCTGTTCAGAAATTGGGTGTGAGGAGAAGGGACTTCGCCAACTCTCAGGGAGATCCCTGGGCTAGCCATACATTCATTCCTTTATTCACTTTCGGTGTACCAACCTCTGAAACACATGAGAAATGAGCTGCCTCTGGATATGCAACATGGACTCCAGGTGGTCTTTTCCAGTCTCCCGCCCTGCGATGGTGCCTCCTAGGAAGGTATGAAAGGAGGCAGAGGAATTTGGGGCTGCAGGATTTTTGGAGGCAGGACAGCTCCAGGACTAAGGGAAGCACAGAGAACCAACCTCAGGCCAGGGACTGCCTTCCAGAGGGACAAGGGCTCAGGCCCTCAGAGAGTAGAGGGGATTAGTTTGCCAGTCCTAGGAGCTCCTGGGGACTGGTTTCCCAATCTCACTACCCTCTTCCCAAGCTGCAAGGGGCCCCATCTCCTGCAGAAAAACCTACGGAGACCCTGACTCCTGGCTTCTGACCCTGCCCCATGCTGCTCAGAGGGCCCTCTTCCTGGGTGGTCCTGTGCCAGCTCACGTGCCCTTCTTTGCTAAAAGCAACATGCCCTTGGTCTCCTTTGTGCACCAGTGCATTCTACTGCCCCCTTCACAGACTCCATGTTTCTTTTTTTGAAAGACACTTTGGAGATCACCATCCTCCCCCCAAAGACAGAGGGGAAGAAGAGATACAGAGCAATGTCAGGCATGCCTCCTGCCACATGGCCCCTGCTGACCCATTGAACCCTCTTCTGAAACTTCCCATGGTCCCAAGCCCATCCTGCCTCTGGGAGCCAAGGCACTTGCTTAGCTGTGTTTCCATAAGAGCTCCAGGCAGCTGCCCCTCTGCCTGCCTCGCCTTCCCCGTGTACGTTCGTTGTGAAAATGGACTGTGGCTCAATGGAAGTTTGCTGAACACACAGTCCCAGGCCAGAGGCAAGTGGTCTCTGGAGATGTGACCCAGGGCTCTCCTCACCATAGCCTATATCATTCCCTCCAATTCACTCCCACCTACACCTGTCCTATCATTTGAGTAGCTTCTAATTCTCTCCAGCCCCTCTTCCCCACCCCATGGCAGCTGCTTAAGTAACATCTACAAGATTCGATCTGGGGAGAATTATGGAGACTTGGACAGTGGCACATCAGGCCTAGGGGAGGAAGTCAAACCAATCACTGGGCTAGGGAAAGAGCAAGAATATCAACTTGAGGGCCTTTGCAAGGGAGTGTGGGCATTAACCCAAGACGAGATGCCAGAGAGAAGGCTTGAGACATGGAAATCTATAGGGAAGGGACAGACAGGACAGTAATACCAACCACAAGCAGAAATCAAGAGTTCAAGGTATCAGCTATTGATCTGGCTGAGTTGTCATCCCTATGGGGTAGGCACCAGAGGCCCAGATCAACTGCCGTCAGGGAGATGACTGAGAAGTCCCTGGGCTCGACTCAGAACCAGCGTAGAACACAGCTGGGTCCAAGACAGCTTGCTGGGCGGGTTGGTGAAGTAAATGTACGAGCCAGGATGAGAGTGATGGTGACAGAGCAGAGGAATCATGGCAGAAATAAGACCACTTTTAGGCAGACTTCTAAGTGCTTGAGATTCTCCCATTTAGGAGTCACAAGTTCAGCTGGGTTAAAAGGAATCTATCACTTTTCTCATTTAAAGCGTAAATAGCAAGTGTATTGGTGGGAAATGGGATAGGGCAAGTGACAGCATACCAACACTTCACTGTGAAGGTCTTTTACACCCACTTTCCTCCCAAAAGATGGGCTTGAAAAAGCATGTGGGCTTGGGGGAGGAAGCCCACCTGGAATGGAAGGAAAAGATAGGGAAGTGAGTTTGCCAGAGCCACTCAGCGAGGACAGAAGGACCAAACACAGCTCCTCCAGTGTACTGGTCACTTAACTCGACTTTATTGCCAGATAATCTTTCCTCAGGGTGCCCTTTGGATACCCACCCCTGAGCCCCTCTCCCCCAACCCTGGAGGAGAAGAGCTGAGGAAGACTATCCTGGGGGCTGGGAAGAATCAAAGCTCAGGACTGGGGTTCCCAAGGAGCAGTCAGACAGGGCTGGGGCCAGGCGTCCTCTTCTTCCTCGGTTTCATTCTGTTTCTCCTGAGTTTCTTCATTCTTGGCATTTTGCCTCTTTTCCAGACTCGGGTGATCCAGATCCCCACGGCCAGGATTACCAAGAGCAAGAGGAAGAGCAACACCTTGGCCAGGAGGCAGAAGGCTGTTGAGGGGTTCTCAGAAGGATATCTGGGATCTGGGACAAAATAAGGGAGGAAAAGGGGGTTTAGCAGAGGCAGGTATGACTTCTAAGTGCTTGAAATTCTCCCATGTAGGAGTCACAAGTCACAAGACCCTGGAGGCAGGGGTCTCACACGAGATCAGGGACTTTCTCCAGGGTTCTGGTACCTGCACAGAAGGAGCCAGCAGGGATAGGACGAGAACTGACATTGCTGACGGGGTTGCTGGCCCTGCAGGTGTAGGAGAGGGCACTGTCCCCAGGCCTCCAGGATGTGCTGAGGACAGGGCCTTCATGAACTGTATCAATGTTGTCCCCCCAGCAGAGCCAGCTGTAGGTCACATCCATGCCTGCCTTCTCCACGGAGCATGTCAGGGACATATTACAGGTGCGTTCCCCAGAGATCTCAAAGTTCACAGCGATTTGGGGTTCTGACAGCCTTCCTAGATGAGAGGAAACCCAAAAACATGCTAAACAATTGGATCTATTTTCCTAAGCTCCTCAGCCCTGGGGTGCTGGTGCCGCCCTCTGACAGCCCCTTCACCTAAACAACAAATATGCAAAACAAACAAAAGCCAGCCATCATAAAACCTGTGGTTCCAGGGTCCCCAGGGCAATTGCTAAGGTAGGCAGAGCTGCCTTTGCCATTTTCTGCCTTCTTCCCTCTCTCTTTTGTACCCCAACCTTCCTCCAAACTCTATTCTGCCTCCTTATCCCAAATAATATTCTCCCCAAAAATATTATCATCCCTCCCCCAGGGGCGTTTGTATTTTAATCAGTGTCTCTTCAAGATTCAAGGTAGAGTCAACATGACAGGCACTAAGATGAAATTTGGGTTCAAGGAGAGAGAAGATACTGGTTAGCAGCCCTCAAATCAGGCAGGGGGATAAGAGGCTCAAGAATGGGGCTGGTGTTCATCCCAGAATGCATGGTCTTACTGGGAGAAAAGGGCCCCTAGAGGGCCTGTACACAAAGCCAGCCCTGGGAACAGCCTCGGTGCCCGGTGCCTCTTTGCTCCAGGTGCCTCCACCTGCTGCCACAGCTCAGAGACTGGGGTTGGGCCCCTGCAGACAGTCTTCCTTCTAGTCCCAGCCCCTCAAACCATAACCCCAAGTCCTGAGACCACCTACTCCACGGTGTGGGAGGCTCAGGAGAGCCCGAAAAAGCAGATTTATGGTTCCCAGCCCAAACTCACGGTAGACACGTAGATTGTAGTGCCTCGTGGCAAAGATCTGGGATGTCCCCAGGTTGACTTGAGCTTGGTAAAGCCCTGAGTCCTCCCAGCTCAGATTGCTGATGTGCAGGGAGTAGCTGGGCCCCGGGAAGCTCACTCGGCCCTGGTAACGCGGGTCGGTCACCGTGACGGTAGCGGGATGCCGCTCTTTCTCTGGCACGACAGTTGCAAGCCTCTTGCGGGAGGACCAGATGATGTCCTCGACCTCTTCATCGGACGGTATTTCCAGGGGGAGGTAAGTGGATTCATGGAGGACGGCGACCACTTCCTCAGGATCCACATCATCTCCAGAGTCCCCTTTGGCTGCAGATATAGGAAGAAAAGAGATGGAACAGCCCAGCTGGTGTCTCTGGGCTGCTAAGCCCGGCAGTGGGGCTCTAGCTCTGTCTCGCCCGAGCAGCTGCTGTGGCCCACACACCAAATCCTGTCCTCCAGCTGCCTCTTCGGGCTCTAGATTTCCCCTGCACCTGAGCTGAGCACCTACCAAGAGTTGGCTCCCATCTGTCCCTTCACACTCCAAATTTTACCTTCTCCTTTGTCATCCTACGGCTGCTCCCCTTCCTTATCCCCAGGTGTCCTTGTCTTTTGATCCTGCCCTAAAACCACATCCTATTCCTTGTTACTCCAGAAGAGCTGACACACTGAGTGCCAAAGAAAGGGTCTTGCTAGCCCTGCCCAGTGGAGCAGGAGAACGGAAGGGAAAGAAGACAGTCCTGCGCAGGCGCTGGCGGTCTCACTCACCCTCCCGGAGCAGCAGGAGAAGGAACAGGCAAGGAAGGGCCCCCATGTCAACAGCCCTGGCCCCAGGAGAGGTGACTCGGTCGGCCCCCAGGGCTGTGAAGAAGACCCCGTTAGGAGACTCCTAGAGACAGTGCCTGCCTGGCAGGGCTAAGGAGAGGGAAATGATTCTCCCCCTAACCAGCAGCCCTCTAACTTCCTCCATCCTCACTAAGCCCCTCCCTGTCCATGATGGACAGTCTCTCAGCCACTGACTCATGTTGCCCATCCACCGAGCTCAGCTCAGATCCCACTTCCTAAATGAAGCTTTCCCAGCCCCCCATACATACCACATATCCTGAACTCTTAGAACACTCCCCATCCCGTCATTTGGCTCCCAGCATAGTCTGCCCGGCTCCCTCTTGGCAGTTCCTATGTTGCTGTGATCATTTGATCTTATAAACATCTTATTACCCCCGGACAGATGCCACCTTTGATTTCCTCTGCGTGTTCCACTGTTGCCGCCCCATGCTAAACACCCGTCAGCACTCAGTGGCTGTCTTTAGAATGGATGAATGAACGAAGTCTTTCTATTTAACGCTAGTTATGTTCCCATTTGAGAAACTATTCGGCAGGGGGAAATTTTTTATCCTCTTTTAAAAAAGCAGTTTGGACAGGAGAGTTGATCTAGGTTGCTGATATTATGAAAAGACTTTAAATCATTCCATAAGAATATGATGTTGATCAAAGTTATAGGAAATCAGATTCAGGAAGAAACTGCAGAGGATAGGATCAGGGTTAGAAAAAACTTTCTGATAGTCAACTGTCCAGGATGTGATGGGTCGCCTTGGGAGGCAGTTTCTGTACCTTGGGATTCAAGCTAAGACCGGACAATCACTTGCTTGGATTGTCCGGTCTTAGCTTGCAAAATCTCTGGCATCAGATAGATTTTCAGACTGAAAAATCTTTAAGTTTCTTCTAATAATCATTTCTACGAGTCTGTGCCATGATGAGAAATTAAGAATGGTGTCTCAAGACCAGGGTACAATGGAGTCAGACATTCGGTTTCAGGCCAATGCCAACATTTCATATCTTTTGGTTAGTGAATCAGCACTGGATTAAATGTCTATGGAGCAGCTTCTATGGCCCACGTATTGCCCCTAGTGCTGCGGAACTAGCAATGACCAGGAATTTTAGAGAGTGACTTCATGGAGCTCGGAGGCTAACAACGGACATTAGACAAGTAACTACAGGTTTAACGAGTCTTACCAAAGGAAAAATTGAGGGCACCTACAACAAGGAGATCTGGCAAAGCTGGAGTCAGGAGGGTTGGGGAAACGCTATCAAAGAGAGATGGTATTTAAGGTGAGGCCTCTAGGATGAGTAGGGTCTGCTAAGTGCAGAACAGAATGAGGTGAATAGTTCTTAAAGTTCAATTTTTGAGTGTAGAGCCACAGGGATAGGGATTTTTTTTTAAAGGTAGATCAGGTTTCAGTCTGAGTAGGAAACATTTGGATATGAAAATTTTTTTAAACAAATAAAATTAGATCCAGCAGCCCCACTACTGCTTGTACACCCAAAGGAAATGAGATCAGTGTGTTGGAGAGGTATCTGCATTCCTATGCTCACCACAGCCTCATTCAAGACAGGGAACTGACCTACATGTCCATCCACGGATTAATGGGTAAAGGAAATGTGGTACATACACACACGATGGAATACTATTCAGCAGTAAAAAAGGAAGGAAATCCTGACATTTGTAATGACAAGGATGAGCCAGGAGGACATATGAAGTGAAATAAGCCAAGCACAGAAAGACAAATCCTGCATGACTTCACTTTTTATATAGGTGCATTTTAAAAAATCAAACTCAGAAGGAGAGAGTTGAATGGTGGTTACCAGGGGCTGGATTGGGGAGATATTGGTCAAACAACGAAACATTTCAGTTAGGTAGGAGAAACAAGTTCAAGAGATCTATTATACAACACAGTAATTATAGTTAATAACTATGTATCGTATTCTTGAAAATTGCTATGAGTAGATTATAAGGGTTCTCATCACAAAAAAATCATAAGTATATGAGGTAATACATGTGTTAATTAATTCCATTTAGCTATTTTACAATCTATACATTTTTAAAAACAACGCATCGTACACCATTAATATATACACTTTTTGTGAATTCAAAAAATAAAAATAGGCCGGGCATGGCAGCTGGCACCAGTGATCCTAGCACTTTGGGAGGCTGAGGTGGAAGGATCACTTGAGGCCAGGAATTCAAGACCAGCCTGACCAAGAGTGAGATCCCATGTCTACAAAAAATAGAAAAATTATCCAGGTATGGCGGCATGTACCTGTAGTTTCAGCTACTTGGGAGGCTGAGCCAGGAGGATCGCTCAAGCCCAGGAGTCTGAGGTTGCAGTGAGCTATGGTGACGTCACTACACTCTAGCCAGGGACCCTGTCTCAAAAAAAATAATAATAAAAATAAAAAATGATAAAATAAAATGAAAAAAATAAAACAAGGTCATGTGCGTAACGCTCAGAATTTAAAGGGTAGTTATATCAGTTAGGTTCCCTGAGCAGCAGATGCTGGAGTTAGGAGTAAAAGGTTTAATAGAGGGGTGATGCCTGTGAAAGACAAAAGGAGGCAGGATTGAGGCAGAAGAGCCTCAACGGGCCATGTAAATATCACAGTCTCAGCTGACTCAGCAGGGGCATCCGGCACAAAGGTTGCCCTTTCGAAGAGGCCTGTGTTGGACAGGCGCGTCCAGGCGCCAGGACCCTGTCCGTGCTAGAATGTCCAGGCAGCAGGACCCTGTCCGTGCTAGAATGTCCAAGTGTCAGAATGTCCAGGTATCAGGATGCTGTCTGTGCTAGAATGTCCAGGCGCCAGGACCCTGTCCGTGCTAGAATGTCCAAGCGCCAGGACCCTGTCCATGCTAGAATGTCCAGGCGCCAGGACCCAGACTCTGCACAGCCTGGGCAGGGGCTGCCCAGGAGGAGTGTGGATTCTGAAGGTGCTGCGGCTGGAGCTGTCAGGTAACTGCACTCCTCGCAGGCAAAGATGAGTGTTCTCTTCAAGGGAGAACCCAGGGGCACCTTCGTGAATGCTACAGTGAGTTTGCTGATGGCCAGAAGGTAACTGTGTTCAGATTTATTAAACCTGTCTCCATAAATAGGCATACACAGCCCATTATGCCAATTGAAGAGAGGGAAATAATTTCCACCCCCTGTCCTCACCAAGCTCTCTCAGTCCAGTGTGGAGAAAGTGGCTTCTTGGAGCCTGATTTTCAAGTCTAATTTCCATTCTTGCTCATGGACTGTGATTCAAATGCATCTTCATTTCTGTCTCTCACTACCCCTCTAAGCTTACTCAGTGGGGCAATCTTCCCTGCCCCAGATGAGAACTCTGGCCCTGGTGTCTTGTCTCAGTTTACAAATGAGTACTTCCTGTCCTATGTAATATACAATATTCCAGTACTGCTTTTTAATCAAATAATCCCGCCTTCTGGCCACATTCCAGGCAGGAAGCTGGCAGTCAGGGAGGGAAAGGGCTCTCTGCTCTCCGCACATGCTCAGCTTACCTCTCCCTCCCTGCTCCCCTCGCCCCTCAACTCACTTCCCCCCACTCATGTTTCCCCTCTCCAGAAGGATGGGGAGGTGGGGAGGTGACAAAACTGTTCTTACCTGGCCGAGTGTCTTTGCACTCCATGGGCCCAGCAGATGGTTAGGCTGAACTATTTTCTGTTGATCAGCACTTTTGCTGGTTAAGAGTTTTCTCTTATTCCGTCTTTCCTACCCTTGACCTGGGGTGGATGCATCTCTATTCTGGGTGGTCCTTTGCAAGTCCTTCATCAGCCTCTGGACATCTGGCCACACATCTCAGTGCCTCCCCTCCCCCTCCCCATCCCCCTATTGTGGTACAACACCCAGGACCATCTAGCAGGCTGTCTTGTGAGTAGCCCTCCTCGCTGCCCACTGTAGACATTCCTTGCTCTGACAGATTCCAGGATCTATAACACGGCAGTGTGCTCCTGTCTTCCTAATGGGAGCCTATAATCCGTTTTAACTTTCCCAGATCTGTCTTAGGCTCCCGTCCCCTCTAATTCTCATTTGCAGGGCACACATTCCAAAGCTCCCCAAGTCCTCTCTGTGAGGTCTTCCTCACCTGGCTTGTGGTCAGAGGTAACATCGCCTATCCTGTGGGGAAGAGGTGGGACTCACAGTAAAGTAACAGGTATTTCCAAAGAAGTCGCTTTCCCAATCTCCCTTTCTCAACCCTCCACCCACGGATGAGGGGGTTCCAAGAGTAGCAGCACAGGGTCTCCTTAATTTGCACTGTAAATTCCGCAAGGGGAGATCTCCCTCACACTGCCTTTGATCTCCTGAAACCTGTCACACCGTCAGCTCAGTGTAACTGAGGCAGGAGGAGACATCTTGCTGCTGCAGACATTTAGGGCTCCCTGTAGCACAGCCTGTTCACCCACCTGACTTCTACACTGCTGTCATGGGCAGTTTCATGGCACGGTCCCCCCTGAAATTTGCAGCCTGGGCAGTCTCTGCTTTTCTGCTTCCAGGTTTTCTCTGCAATAGTGCAAGCCCACTCAACCCGAGAGCAGGTGCAGCTGGGAAGTATGGGCAGGGGTGTGCATGCACCAGCCAATGGAGCGCCGAGTTGGTAGATTGCGGATAAATATTCAGCCCCCTGCCCTGTTCCATGGGACAATTCTGAGGCACGTTCTCTGTGGTTCCCCGGAGGGATTGGGCCCCAGTTGTACACAGCAGTAATCAGCTACTAACACACCCTTTTTTGGCTTTTCTCCCTTTCCTGTCTCATTTTCCTCATTCTTTCTTCTTGGATCATACCCCAGAAAGACTTCCTCCACCCACGTTCTTATCAAAGGGTGTGCTTTGGAGGGAGACCAAACTCAGACATTATTGTATATGAGAAAGTAATTGCACCAGTAAAATTTAGATCTTCTCTCTCTTTTGCCTAGGTCATTAGGAGCATATAAGCCAATGAGAAATAAGACCCCTACCCCTATTCTGATCAAACAGCCTTGGGAAAGAGGGAGCAGGGAAAAGCTGGCCTTGCTCTCATGATGAGGATGAAATGAGGGCAATAAAGGGTCAAACCTTTGCTCAAACTCTCTTCTCAGCTTCACTTCGGATGGAGAAAATAGGGACCCACAAAGCAGAGCCTTGGCCCTGAAGGAGCCGTTAACAAGTAAGTTCCAAATAAATCGCCTCCCTCCCAAGGCAAAGCATGTAGACACCTACATGTAACTTCTATTCTGGGGCCAGTCTGTGCACTTGATATATAGTTTCCGTTTTTCTTTCCTTTTCTTTTTCTAAGTGTTAATGTTAAAGGGTTGATTATTCAATTGAACCATGAAGGTGGCTGGAGAGAACTGAAAGAGTGTGCAAATTGTTGAAGCGCACCCAAAGGACTTATTATGAAATGCAGGAGAAAAGAATGTTCCCTACAGAGGGACGGTCATGTGCAAGATCTTTCAGGTGGGAGAGAGTAGCACGTGGAGGCACAAACAGGATGTCCAACAGGTGGGGTGGAGAGAGGGAGGTGCAGAAGGGTCTAGAAAGATGGACTGGAGGCAGCTCACCAGGGCCGTAGACCGGCCGAAGAGTTTATAAGTTATACGCACTAAAGGTTACCTTTGGCAAGGTGGGGAAGTATAGAATGGGAGGCAAAGGGAAATCGTAGGGTAGAGGGACAGTTTTAACGTTGATTTTTTTTTTAAGAGTGGAGAGATTTGAACATATTTAAATGCTGAGGGGAGGAGCCAGGAGGGAGAGGGGTTGAAGGCATAAGGAACTGGTAAGGATCAATGTAGCAAGGCATCTCCCCCATGCCCTACCCTGAGAAGATGGGAGGGAGCTGAGGTTCAGAGCGCAGGAAGAGGAACTGGCCTTAGGCTACAAGATGGTCCTCCACTATAATAAGAAAACATTCAGAAATAAAATTTAAAAACAATTTTAAAATTTTAGAAATAATTTTAGAAACAAATATCAGAAGATATGCAACAGGAGAAGAATAGGCATTGGCTATATTTATTAGATTAATTGAATGTTGAAGTGATTCCTAAATAAAGCATATATCTAGAATTGTTTTAAAATTCTATATTGTTTAATTCTATTAATTTTTATGTTTAAATTAAATGTGGCACAGCTTTGGGTTTTTTTCTTTTTTTTCTTCCTTTTTATTTTCTTTGCCTAATTCGATAAGTTCTAAAAAGCTTGTTTTTGATATTAAAAAATGTATATAAAAATCTGGCAAAGAGGCCGGGCGCGGTGGCTCACGTCTGTAATCCTAGCTCTCTGGGAGGCTGAGGCGGGTGGATTGTTTGAGCTCAGGAGTTCGAGACCAGCCTGAGCAAGAGCGAGACCCAGTCTCTACTAAGAATAGAAAGAAATTATTTGGACAACTAAAAATCTATATAGAAAAAATTAGCCAGGCATGGTGGTGCATGTCTGTAGTCCCAGCTACTCGGGAGGCTGAGGCAGAAGGATTGCTCAAGCCCAGGAGTTTGAGGTTGCTGTGAGCTAGGCTGACGCCACGGCACTCTACTCCAGGCAACAGAGTGAGATTCTGTTTCAAAAAAAAAAAAAAAAAATGTGGCAAAGACAGACATTTATTCTTAATATTTACAGTGTTCTTGTTTTAGTTACTGTTAGTAAAAAAGATCTTGGCGCCTGTTAAAAAAAGAAAAGAAAAATGGGCAGAGATGCAGACAGGTTTGTATGTGGCAAGAAGTTAAGGGGAGTCCTAATGATTTCAGCTTTCTCTGTAAAGTGGAGGCAAAGTCACCTACTGACACTGAAGGTTGAAGGGAAAGGCATTTCAGGAAAATGGACGCAGTTTGAAACAGATGAGGCAACTGTGGGTCAAGGTTTCTTGGAACAGTTCCATTTAAGTCTGTTGTCCTGGTCTAATTATCGACAGTGCCCCCTTTCACTCTCAGAAAAGTGTTCTGGTTTTAGAGAAAAGAAAAGAGGAGAAAAGGAAAGGAAAGCAAAGCAAAGAAAGAGAGAGAAAGAGAGGGAGGG